>JBBPLF010000106.1:0-65542 GCA_038089615.1 Aureoboletus auriporus
CGGTCCGAGTCGACTTCGTGATTCGGTTGCTTTTCGTTCTTCGGGGGAGAGGGGATAGATTTTCCCGATCTTTGGGACGAAAGTTTCCTTGGTATTAATTTCGTGGTCATAGGGACGAGAGGGAGGTATGTGGTCAGTGGCTTCTTTAGAGAAGACGGAGGCAAAGTTCTGGTATTCGGGGGGTAGAACGGCTTTCGGTTTGTTCTTTTCGGTGGTCATTGCGAGTTCTGTGGCAGTGGTGAGTTTGGCGATGACCGGCGATCCTTTGGGAATAAAACGGGATCCACATCGAATGATGCGATGCAGAACTCTGTTATCAAGAGCTCGGCGGATATACTGGGATTCGGTTTCTTGGTTAAGATACGAGAAGAGATGATCTTCCATAGCAGTGTTGACGTGGACATGTTTCGATGAAGGAAGGGATGCCTTTTTGTAGAAGGCGTCGTGTCGTTCGGTGTCTTTCATATGGGTTTGGAAAAGGTCTCTGGATTCGTCAAGGGATTCGTCAAGGGATAGGGTGCGGTTTGCCCAGTCGACCGTTGGGTTGGTCTTTTTGAGCCAGGGGAGTCCGAGTATGACGTTGTCACGTCCACAGGACATGATGTGGAAGGTGGTTCGTTGGGTGATTCCTTCGATGACAAGGAAAAGATCGCAGGTATACTGAATTTCTCCATTATTGTTGTAAGAAGAATCAGCATTTCGTACGCGGATGGGTTTCGCGAGTTTGGTGGTGGGCAATCCGTGTTTTTGCACGAATTGTTGGTCAATGCAGGAGATGTCAGCTCCACTATCGACTAGGGCACGGGTTTCGACGGTTTGCAGGGTATGCAATGGAATGACAATCTGAACGGGGATTTGCATGGATTTGGTCAAAGATTGTACATGTACGGCATCGCATCTAAGGGTAGGGGAGACTTGCGTCGATCAAGTTCCCCTCTTTAAAAATCTGAAGGGGTGAAAGCTACCCTTCGAACAGTTTCTTCGTCGTTGTCAATGTCCATGAGATTAGGGATTTTGTCCTCTTTGACAGTTGTTTTGACAGTGGGTTCTCTTTTTCGGGAGTGAACCCGAACGTGGCAGGTATAAGGGATTGGAAGTGTGGGAATACTCACACTTCAGGTGGAAATCCTGGAGTAGTAATCAAGAGAATATAGAGCCTCCGACTAGAGAGTCAAAGGTAGTGTAGTCGGGTGGAGTGTGGAACAGCTCAGAGGTGTAGTGGCTCACAGTGAGAAAGCACTGTATAAGACTCTAAAGAGGGAAAGGATGGCCAGAAGGGCCGTCCTTATATACGTCTACAGCAGTGGCTGTACCCCCGAATATAGCTATGTGATATAAGAATATCAGCCAATAGCGTGAAAGATGCTACGGTATCTATAGTAAGAACCAATAGCATAAAAGACTTATCCGGAGTCTATAAAGACATCCAATGGCATAAGTCGCTCTTATCTATGACGTCATCTGAACGCAATATGACGCCATAATGAATAGCGTAAAGGCCTCAAAGTCACGTGTGATGACTAAGTGGTCTAGACCCTGTACATAAGCGAATATGTCAGCAGGTCTAGTCTCTGATTATGTACACAAGTAAATGTGTCATGCAATCAGGTGACTTGTCATGTGACAGGCCTAGAATCTTGGTTATGTAATATGAAATATGAAATAAGAAAACCAAGATTTTCAATAGGGTAGTCTAGTCAATAGCCACTAGATCTATCCCTCACTTGTGCAAGTCTACCTGTACATAGGTATTACATTAACCACTCTTGCAGATTACAAATGACAATCCGTTTATTGTCCAGGATTTATGCAGACAGTGACCCTAGTGTGCTATGGGCTCAGCAACGTTATCCTAATTTAATACGGTGGACGACTGTGTAACAATGTTAACTGGTAACGTTATACCAGACAGGCTGTGATTGTCACACGTGCTCTTGGTATAAGAGACTTTGCTTGCATTGTGTGTACTCATGGCTTTCTTCGTTTATTGTCCTATAGGACCTTTGTAGTAGAATTGAATGTTAAGATCTAACACTGTGCCTACAGGGGTTGCCTGTATTAAAGCGTCGGGTGATAGTCAGTAGTCTCGACTTCAAGAAGGGCGCATAGTCGCCACTTGCATTAACCCTCACATCCGGGTATACCACAGCAGGTAGAGTAAAGAGAGTTTGTCAGTGTACAGGTGTGTAGATAAAAGTCAAGTTCTTCTGTTGTCAACCCTAATCCAATACTGGACACAGGCACATACAGTTGATACTGACTGAGAGAAAAGAGCAAATGAGGGGAAACTCAATGAGAACTTGACTAAAGTTCCTCGTTGACATGTATTGGTTTATATACTATACAGATGCTGTGCTACTGGTCCATGCGCGTGTGGCTATACAAGTCTGCCCTAAGGTATGACATTATAGAATATTCTGGAATGATTATGTGAGAATGTCATGTGACCAGTTGAATGGTAAGATGGTCCGTGACTTGAAGAATTGTTCTAAGTTCAAAAGATTAAAGATGATCCGATAAGATTAGATTAGATTAGATAATGGTAAAATTGACAACACTCTCTTGTCTCTTGTCAGTATCAACTGTGTGTACCTGTGTCCAGTATTGGATTAGGGTCAACAACAATATCCTTATTGCATGATAATGTGCAAATTGGCAGTGACTATTAATTTCTTGTTGAACACCCTCAGATTGCCCCTCAAAACCCAAGAACCTCATCTTCCCATCATCCAGACACCACTCATCATTGTACACCATTGTTATTGACACCAGCATCATCAAACATTGGCCTACTGTCATCTCTCAACTTGGGGTCATTCAATGTCCAACTCCTGGTGCCATCTCCACCACTCCTTTTCAACACTTTCACTTTCACTCAGCCTGATCATTATACCTGCAGCAGCATGGACCTATTCATGCTCTCTCATGTCACTGCACCTCAACCTTCAAGGATGCAACAGCCCTCAAGCATCAACATCCCAGCCCATTTAGCTTTCACCTCACTTTCAATAGGATCCTCCACACAAATGCCAACTTGCCAGCCCTTTCGGGTTTCCATTCAACTGGCCCTGGCCCTTCCCCCTTCATTCCTCCTGATCCAAGCATGGCTTTTAGTCCATTGCAACCAAATGAGGGATCATCTTCATCATCAGCCCAAAACAATGTCATAATAGTAAGTATGATTCATTCCAAAGATAATAATACCTGAGAGCTAACTTAATCACACAAAAAAGGGCATCACATTCATTCCAAAATGGCACAAATGTGCAACCACCATGCTGTCATCTCCACCCCCACCAGCACCTACACCAGCACCTCCAAGTCCACCAGCACCTCCACCAGCACCTCTGCCCACAATCAATAATGCAAGTTCTACCAATGCATGCTCTACCCTTTCAAAAGGGGATCAGCACAAATTGCTGGCTATGCTGTGAAAAGAAATCAAATCCAACACTTGATGTTTTCCAAGGACACAATCCCACCCATGATTGATGTGCATAATAAACTCATTTGTAAGGCCATCATGGTGGCATCCAATTAGGTTCTACATTACAGCCCACCCCCAATAAAGTTGCATGATAAAGGAGTTAACTATATGTGGGAAACAAGTACCATCTTCCACAAATATGTGGAGGATACAGTAGATGTTTTTTTTGGCCTACAGCTGCCCCTGCAAAGTGATGCAGATGAAGTGGCCCACCAAATTGAGGTTGCCACAGGTATAGTGGCAGACGGTGACTATTCAAAATTTCATGTTGTTAATAATGTATTCTCAGTCAGCTTCTGTTGTCATGACTGAGACTGACTTTTTCTTCTTCTAGGATACAATGTATTATTTCAAACATCAATCTGTTCATTTTACTATTGCCAACATAATTTGGATGAAACTGAAATGCAAGGATGTCCTCATTGCAGAAAAGATGGGGCCATTGGTTGCTGTTATGATTCACCCCTATTCATTTTCCTTTTCTCCACCTCGTCATCGTGATTACCTTGTCATGCGTTCCCATCGGACATCTTGTCATCATGATTACCTTACGATACATTCCTATCGGACACATGTCTCGCCATACAGCCCACCTGACATCATTACTTCCTCTTCTGTCTTCCTTGCTGTGTATTACTAAACCTTCACTGGAATTCCTTCGCATTCTATTGCTTAGTAATTCCCTCTTTCTCTTCCCTATATAAACCTTACGATTCCAACAATGTACCTCACACTTGACCTACCTGGAATAGCATCATCCCTTGTACATTGTCTCTGATCCTTCGGATCCCTTGTCTCCCTCGTAGTCCTCGTCCTACTCTGAGTGGACGCTCCCTTGAAACCCTTGAAACCACCGACGATTGTCTTATCATTGGAAGACCCCCTTGAACCCTTGAACCATCTATGACGAATGTTCGTCCTAGACAGAACCCTTGAACTGACCAGGTCTACGTTCACCTCTACCCGAGTTGAGCGTAACAAAAGGTCAAGTGTGCTCTAAACAGGCTACCATCGTCGTAAGCCTTTTATCACCATTTCCCACCACCATCCCTCGACCGACCCTTGTTGGGGTCATCACCGAACCCCAGCTCAAGAACCTATTTCTGAGCCCGAACTTGATCCCTTCCTCACTGATCTTAAGGAGGAACTTGACCTTGACACCACCCTTCTTACTGAAGAAGAACAAAGGGAAGACCTCGACTTAGCTCATACTTTGTCCGCCACCTTGAACATCCCACGAGTACCCACACCCCCGTCGCCAACTCCAGTCGCCCCTCATACCAACCTCTTTGCAATACCCCCATCCTTGTCACCTGTAACTCCAACTATGTCCAACGCTACCCCTGCCATGAAACCCACCGAACTCCGTATTGGAACCCCCGAATCCTTCAGTGGAAACCCAGCCAAAGCCATGATCTGGCTCGACACTGTCATCTTTTATCTCATGGTCAACAACAAAGTATATGACTCTGAAGCCAAACATGTTGCCTTCGCCCTATCCTATATGACGAAAGGAACTGCCATTACTTGGGCAGCCACCTATTGCCAGAAAGCATTGAGCGCAACACCGCCGGACTTAGGAACCTTCGCCGACTTTCGAGCTGCGTTTAAAACCGCGTTCGAAAGAAAGGACACCTCTGAGAAAGCCATCGTCTGGCTCACCACCTACAGCATGCCTGAAAATGGCAACCTCTCTGAATACATTGCCAACTTCCAGA
Source organism: Aureoboletus auriporus (assembly GCA_038089615.1). Lineage (NCBI taxonomy): Eukaryota > Fungi > Basidiomycota > Agaricomycetes > Boletales > Boletaceae > Aureoboletus > Aureoboletus auriporus. Next base: position 5,206 of record JBBPLF010000106.1, read on the forward strand.
ACAACGTTATCGTCTCCGGAATTACTGAAGATAGCGTCCTACGATCATTCTTTGGAGCAGGACTTCCTATCTCCATGTCCGAAAAGATCAGCAAATCAAGCAAAGATACCAAGACCATTGACGACTGGTATAAACGGGCACAAGAAGTCCAAACCAGACGAGACATTGCCAAGGCTTTCACCCAGCAACACCACAGCAAGACCACCACCTAGACCTATACCCCTTCATCCCAAAGAACTCAGACCAAAACCCGTGACCCTGACACTATGGATGTCGACGCCATTCACGTCTCAAAACTCACTCCAGAAGAATGCAAATGATGCCGTGACAAAGGACTTTGCTTTCACTGCAGGACATATGGGCGGGAAATGCCCCAACTTCGCCAAAAAGGAACCCACTGTCAAGGCAACCACCAAGGAGGATGAAATCCCTAACCTTATGGACATCGATGACGACGAAGAAACAGTTCGAAGAGTAGCTTTCACCTCTTCAGATTTTTAAAAAGGAGAACTCGATCGACGCAAGTCTCCCCTACCCGTAGATGTGATGCCATACATGTACAATCTTTGACCAAATCTATGCAAATTCCTGTCCAGATTGTCGTCCCATCGCATACCCTACAAACCGTTGAAACCCGTGCCTTAGTCGATAGTGGAGCCGACATCTCCTGCATCGACCGACAATTCGTGCAAAAACACAGATTACCCACCACCAAGCTCACGAAACCCATCCACGTACGAAATGCCGATTCCTCCTACAACAACCACAGAGAAATTCGATACATCTGCGACCTCTTCCTCGTCATCGAAGGCATCACCCAACGAACCACCTTCCACATCATGTCCTGCAGACGTGACAATATCATACTTGGACTTTCCTGGCTCAAAAAGACCAACCCAACGGTCGACTGGGCAACCCGAACCCTTTCCTTGGACGAATCCCTTGACGAATCCAAAGATCTTTTCCATTCTCACATGGAAGACACCAAACAACATGACGCCTTTTACAAGAAGGCATCTTTTCCCCCACCGAAACATGTCCACGTTAACATAACTACAGAAGATCATCTCTTCTCATATCTGAACCAAGAAACCGAATCCCAGTACATCCGACACGCCCTCAACAACAGGGTTCTTCACCGCATCATCCGATGCGGCTCCCGCTTCATTCCCAAAGGATCGCCGGTCATCGCTAAGTTGACCACTGCCACTGAACTTGCCATGACTGCAAAAAAGAACAAACCAAAAGCTGTTCTTCCTCCCGAATACCAGAACTTCGCTTCCATCTTTTCTAAGGAAGCCACCGATCATGTACCCCCCTCTCGTCCTTATGACCACGAAATCAATACCAAAGAAACCTTCGTTCCCAAGATCGGGAAGGTCTACCCTCTCTCTCCCGAGGAACGAAAAGCGACCGAATCTTTCCTTGACGAACATCTCGCATCCGGGAAAATCCGCCCATCCAACTCCCTCCAAGCCTCTCCTTTCTTTTTTGTTAAAAAAAAGGATGGATGCCTCCGCCCCTGCCAAGACTATTGATATCTCAATGAACACACCATCCACGATGCATACCCCCTTCCGCTTATCTCCAACCTCGTCAACAAACTTCAAGGCGCCAAGGTCTTTACCAAGTTTGATGTCCGATGGGGATATAACAATGTCTGCATCAAAGATGGACATCAATGGAAAGCCGCCTTTGTTACTCATAAAGGACTCTTCGAACCCACCGTCATGTTCTTTGGCCTTAACAACTCCTTGCTGGCCTGGATGCCCTCTCCCGACGCCCTGACCTCCTCCCTGACTCATTCTCCGAGAATGATGACACGACCCTCCTTCCCCCTTCCCTCTTTGTCAACCTCATTGATACCTCCCTTTCCGATCGCATCAAATCGGCTTCTGCCTCCGATCCCCTCGTTCTCCAATCCCTCCAGGCTATGGAGAATGATATTCCCCCTGCCTTCCGCTCTCATCTCTCCGATTGGCAATCCCACGATGGTGTCCTCACTTACAGGGGTCGCGTCTATATCCCTCCCGACGACTCCCTTCGTCACTCCGTCCTCCTTCGCTGCCATAACCACAAATCCACCGGCCATCCTGGTTTCCTCAAAACCTGCCAACTTGTCTCCACCGAATTCTGGTGGCCTGACCTGGCCTCCTTTGTTCACAAATACATTGAAGGATGCGCCACCTGTCAACAGAACAAGGCAAACACACACCCCACTTGTCCTCCTGTTACGCTCAACTCGGGTAGAGGTGAACGTAGACCTGGTCGGTTCAAGGGTTCTGTCTAGGATGAACGTTCATCGTAGATGGTTCAAGGTTCAAGGGAGTCTTCCGACGATAAGACAATTGTCGGTGGGTTCAAGGGTTCAAGGGGGTCTTCCGACGATAAGACAATCGTCGGTGGGTTCAAGGGGTTTCAAAGGAGCGTCCACTTAGAGTAGGACGAGGACTACGAAAGAAACAAGGGGTCCAAAGGATCAGAGACAATGTACAAGGGATGATGCTATTCCAGGTAGGTCAAGTGTAAGGTACATCGCTGGTATTGTAGGGTTTATATAGGAAAAGAAAGGAGGAATTACTAAGCAATAGAATGCGAAGGAATTCCAAAGAATGTTTAGTAATACACAGCAAGTAAGGTGAAAGAGGAAACGATGATGTCAAGCAGGCTGTACAGCGAGACACGTGTCTGATAGGAACGTAAAGAAAGGTAAGCAGAATGACAAGACGTCCGATGGGAACGTCTTGAGGAAGTAAGCAAGATGACAAGAGGAAAAATGAATAGGGGTGAATCGTAACATTACCCCCGGAGTACATTTGAAGCTGCGAAGAGAACAAAAGAATTTAAAAGATTAAAAGTCATAGTCCGCACCCGGTGAACCGGTAACGTTGGCGACAGCAGTGTCATCCCAAACGTCGTCACCATGATCTTCGTCGGCAAAAGAGTCATCGATGGAAGGGGATTCGGAACGTTGATGAGACTGGATGAGGGGGCAGTCAGAGTATCGTTGTGTACACCTCCAGGTACAACAATGGCGACGAGGGGCAGAAGAATTCGCCGAAATCATTCGGGGGACGTAGAAGTGAGGAGGAGGGACCGGAAGAGGGTTGGTAGAGGAAGTACTAGTAGTGGGGGAAAGAGAAGTCGGTGGAGAACGACGATGCCAGGGACATCGGGAAGCAACATGACCCGGTCTGATGATGCGGCAGTGGTGGCAGCGATAGTCAGGACAGTTGGCCATGAAGTGACCGTCTCATTGACAATGGAAACAGTGATCGGTGGGGTTAGAAGGGGGTCGGCGGCCGTCGGCTTCTCGCCATGCGGCAAACATGGGGAATTGTGGGGGAAGAAGACGTTGGGCGACAATAGTAGCGAGGCATTCGGCTTGTTGTTCTTCGACAGTGAAGTCAGCGGACGACGCGGAAGGAGTAGTCAGAACAGGAGAGGAAGGAGGAAGAGTAGGAGCAGGAGTTCCAGTCCGTTGTTCCAGACAGGCTTGTACTTCTCCCAACTGGCGATGGTAACGATCGATTTTGGAGACTGCGAGTGGCATCTGGAGTTGGTAAAGAGCAGAAAGGAGATTTCCTTCGGTTTGGGTTTGGATCTGTCGGAGGATGCCGACGCGAAAGGCAACACTCTCATTGGACGACACGAGAGAGAGAAGGTTGGCAAGACGTTGGTTTTGTAGGAAGGCGTGATGGAGGTTCCACAATGGGGATTCCATATCAAAGTGACTCCCGAAGTAAATGGTCATTCGGGGGTTGGCGATTTGTCTGGCCAACAAGTCAAGGGCGGCGGCGGTGGGGACGTCCTGAGTTCGGAAGGCTGAGAGGGGAAGATCAACGGATTGAACTGGTTTGGTTGGTGGAGCGGTGGGGGTATCGGTGGTGGTAGGGCCCCAGGAGTCAGTACTCCAGGGTTCGAGGGGTGCGGGTGACGAAGGGCGAGAAGAAAGTCTGTCAGACAAAGGTATAGTAATAGAAGAAACGGAAATGGAGGGAACTGGAGTGGAAGAACGAGAGGAGTGAATAAGAGGCATGATGAATCACGATTCGTAATGCCAGGGGCAGTGGTCGTATTTTCTATTGCAGAAGTATTGGTGTTCGAGGGGGTGAGACGGTGGAAGGTTGTTGCGGAAGAGAAAGAAGAACTTGTAGAAAGGGAGTCTGGGTTGGAATTCGAAGTTTCATTTACGAAGCATTCTTTTGGAAGGCGGAAAGGTGATGGTTTTTATAATCGAGGAGGGTGGACTTTGCATGTTTCAAGTCGCGCTCAGGGACCCATGAGTCATCTTCGGCTGTGTATCCTTTCCATCGGATCAGGAAGGACCGACGGAATGGAGTTCCTCTGTGGCATAGAATTTTCTCAATTTTGTATTCTTCTTCTCCAGCGATAAGGTCAGGTGGTGGTGCAGGGAAGTTCGGGCCATGTATAGTGTTTTCGTGATAGGGTGATAAAAGGGAGGCGTGGAACATGGGGTGGATTTTCCATGTTTGGGGTAGGTGGAGTTGATAAGTGATCGGGGATAGTACCTTGACAATGGTAAAAGGTCCTTCTCGCTTCGGTGCAAACTTCGGATTGGCGATAGATCGTTTGAGGTTACGTGCTTCTAGCCAAACTTTATCTCCTTTTTGGAAGGGAGAGAATGTTTTCCTGGTCCGGGAGGCCATGACTTGTCGTGCTAGCTCGTGGGCGGCAAGGGCTTCATTACGAGCGGCGGTAAGTGTTTTCAATCGTTCTTCGATAGTGGGGAGAGTGGTTTCTGGAAGAACAGTGGGCAGGGCACGGGGTTCATATCCCATCATGAGATAGAACGGAGATTGGTTGGTGACGGAGTGAGGTCGGTGATTATGCGCGAATTCGGCGTGGGAGATGGAGTCGGACCATGAGGTGGGGTTATTTCCACAGAAGATATGGAGGTATGTTTCAATTTCTTAGTTCACACGTTCCGTTTGTCCATCAGATTGTGGGTGATAGGCGGTGGACAGGGACAGGTTGTAGCCGAGGAGTTTTCCAAGTTCTTTTGCGAAGGATGAAGCGAATTGGGGACCACGATCGGAGATGATTTTGTCATATAGGCCGAATCGTTTGTAGACTTTGTGGAAAAAGAGGGCGGCGATGCCTTCGGCAGTGGTGGTTGTCTTTGTGGGGCATAGAATCACCCTCTTAGTAAGCCCATGGTCGACCACGACCAAGAGACAGTTGAAGCCAGCCGAAGGAGGGAGATCAACGATCAGATCACAGGAGATCTGCTGGAAGGGACGGGAGGCGGAGGACGGAATGGGGAGGAGAGGAGAACAGGCGGGGTGTGTGTTCGCTTTGTTCTGCTGACAGGTGGCACATCCTGCAACGTATTGGCGAACGAAGGAGGCAAGGCCAGGCCACCAGAATTCAGCAGAGACAAGTTGACAGGTTTTGAGGAAACCAGGATGGCCGGCAGATTTGTGGTCATGGCAGCGGAGGAGGATGGAACGGCGAAGGGAGTCATTAGGAGGGACATAGACACAACCTTTGAAGGTGAGAATTCTGTCGTGGGATTGCCAATCGGAGAGACGAGAACGGAGGGCGGGGGGAATATCACCGTCGATAGACTGGAGGGCTTGGAGAATGAGGGGGTCGGAGGTAGAAGCCGACTTGATACGATTGGAAAGGGAAGTATCAATGAGGTTGATGAAGAGGGAAGGGGGAAGGAGAGTTGTGTCATCATTCTCAGAGAATGAGTCAGGAAGGAGGTCAGGGCGATGGGAGAGGGCATTTGGACCGGCGAGGAGTTTTCCAGGGACGTGGATCATTTTGAGGTCAAAGTCGGCAAGGTCAAGAAGCCAACGGGCTTGGCAACGATTAAGGGCTTGTGGTTGGTGGAAGTACGTTAGGTTTTTGTGGTCAGTGAAGACCTGGACTGGGAAAGGGGATCCATGGAGGTAATGTCGCCAAGACTTTAGAGTGCGAATGACGGCAAGGAGTTCGCGGTCATAAATATCATAGTTGCGTTCAGTGGGGGAAAACAATTGTGACAAGTAAGAGCAGGGGTGCCAATCACCGTTAGAATTGGTCTGAAGGAGGATGGCACCGGAAGCGAATTTGGAGGCGTCAGTGGCAATGGCAAACGGGGTGGAGAAATCCGGTAGATGGAGAACAGGCTTCGACAAGAAGAGTTCTTTTAGTCTGTCGAAGCTTTGTTGACAGGAGGAGGTCCAATCCCATGTGAGATCTTTCTTGGTAAGGTCGATGAGAGGACGTGCGATGGAGGAGTAATCGGGAATGAAGCGACGATAGAAATTGGCGAAACCTAGGAAAGAATGAACTTCTTTGACCTTAGTAGGTGTGGGCCACTTAGCGATTCCATCGAGTTTGACAGGGTCCATAGCGAGTTGTCCGGGTTTGACGATCATGCCGAGGTATTCAACTTCGTCAGTAGCGAAGGTACATTTCTCTAGTTTCAGGTGGAGATCAAGTTCCTTCATTCATTGAAGAACTCGTTGAGTTCGTTTAGTATGTGTGTCGTCGTCCGGAGAGAAGATAAGAAGATCGTCCATGTAGATGACGAGCCATCCTTCAGAGATCATATCCCGAAAGGAGTCGTTCATGAAGCATTGGAAAGTGGCGGGGGAGTTGTTGAGGCCAAAGAACATGACAGTGGGTTCAAAGAGTCCTTTATGAGTGATGAAGGCGGCCTTCCATTGATGTCCATCTTTGATGCGGACATTGTTATATCCCCATCAAACATCGAATTTGGTGAAGACCTTGGTGCCTTGGAGTTTGTCGACAAGGTCGGAGATGAGCGGAAGGGGATAGGCATCCTGAATGGTATGTTCATTGAGGTAGCGGTAATCTTGGCAGGGACGAAGGCCTCCATCCTTCTTTTTGACGAAAAAGAAAGGAGAGGCTTGGGGTGAGTTGGATGGGCGGATTTTTCCAGATGCAAGATGTTCGTCAAGAAAGGATTCGGTTGCCTTTCATTCTTCGGGAGAAAGAGGGTAGACTTTTCCGATCTTTGGAATGAAGGTTTCCTTGGTATTGATTTCGTGGTCATAGGGACGAGAGGGGGGTACATGGTTGGTGGCTTCCTTAGAAAAGACAGAAGCAAAGTCCTGGTATTCAGGGGGAAGAACGGCTTTTGGTTTGTTCTTTTCAGCGGTCATGGCAAGTTCAGTGGCGGTGGTTAGCTTAGCGATGACTGGTGATCCTTTGGGAATGATGCGGTGGAGGACCCTGTTGTCGAGGGTGCGTCAGATGTATTGGGACTCGGTTTCTTGGTTCAAATACGAGAAGAGATGATCTTCTGTAGCCGTGTTAACGTGGACATGTTTCGGTGGGGGAAAAGACGCCTTCTTGTAAAAGGCGTCATGTTGTTTGGTGTCTTCCATGTGAGAATGGAAAAGATCTTTGGATTCGTCAAGGGATTCGTCCAAGGAAAGGGTTCAGGTTGCCCAGTCGACCGTTGGGTTGGTCTTTTTGAGCCAGGAAAGTCCAAGTATGATATTGTCACGTCCGCAGGACATGATGTGGAAAGTGATTCGTTGGGTAATACCTTCAATGACGAGGAAGAGGTCGCAGGTGTATCAAATTTCTCCGTGGTTGTTGTAGGAGGAATTGGCATTTCGTACGCGGATGGGTTTCATAAGCTTGGTGGTGGGTAATCCGTGTTTTTGCATGAATTGTCGGTCGATGCAGGAGATATCGGCTCCGCTATCAACTAAGGCACGGGTTTCAACGGTTTGTAGGGTATGCGATGGGACGACAATCTGGACAGGAATTTGCATGGATTTGGTTAAAGATTGTACGTGTACAGCATCGCATCTAAGGGTAGGGGAGACTTGCGTCGATTGAGTTCCCCTCAGTAAAAATCTGAAGAGGTGAAAGACACTTGTCGAACCGTTTCTTCATTGTCATCGATGTCCATAAGGTTAGGGATTTCATCCTTCTTGGTAGTTGCCTTGACAGTGGGTTCCTTTTTGGTGAAGTTGGGGCATTCCCCGCCCATGTGTCCGGGTTTCCTGCAGTGAAAACAAAGTCCTTTGTCGTGACATTGTTTGCGTTCTTCTGGGGTGAGTTTGGAGATGCGAATGGCGTTGACATCCATAGCGTCAGGGTCACGGGTTTTGATCTGGGTTCGTGGGGATGGAGGGGTGTTGATCTGGGTGGTGGTTTTGCTACGGTGTTGTTGGGCGAAAGCTTTAGTGATGTCCTGTCTGGTTTGGACTTCTTGTGCCCGCTTGTACCAGTCGTCAATGATCTTGGTATCTTTGCTTGATTCGCTGATCTTTTCGGACATGGAGATGGGAAGTCCTGCTCCGAAGAAAGATTTTAGGACGCTATCTTCGGTAATTCCGGAGACGAAAACGTTGTTCTGGAAGTTGGCAATGTATTCAGAGAGGTTGCCATTTTCAGGCATGCGATAGGTGGTGAGCCAGACGATGGCTTTCTCAGCGGTGTCCTTTCTTTTGAATGCGGTTTTAAACGCAGCTCGAAAGTTGGCGAAAGTTCCTAAGTCCGGCGGTGTTGCGCTCAATGCTTTCTGGCAATAGGTGGCTGCCCAAGTAATAGCAGTTCCTTTTGTCATGTAGGATAGGGCGAAGGCAACATGTTTGGCTTCGGAGTCATAGACTTTGTCATTGACTATGAGGTAAAAGACGACAGTGTCGAGCCAGATCATGGCTTTGGCTGGGTTTCCACTGAAGGATTCAGGGGTTCCAATACGGAGTTCGGTGGGTTTCGTAGTGGGAGTGGCGTTGGACATGGTTGGGGTTATGGGTACTCGTGGGATGTTCAAGGTGGCAGACAAAGTGTGAGCTAAGTTGAGGTCTTCCCTTTGTTCTTCTTCAGTAAGAAGGGAGGTATCAAGGTCGAGTTCCTCCTCAAGATCAGTGAGGGAGGGATCAAGTTCAGGCTCAGAAGTGGGTTCTTGAGCTGGAGTTCGGTGGTGACCCCAACGAGGGTCGGTCGAGGGACGGTGGTGGGAAATGGTGATAAAAGGCTTACGACAATGGTAGCCTGTTTAGAGTACGCTTGACCTTTTGTTATGCTCAACTCGGGTAGAGGTGAACGTAGACCTGGTCGGTTCAAGGGTTCTGTCTAGGATGAACGTTCATCATAGATGGTTCAAGGTTCAAGGGAGTCTTCCGACGATAAGACAATTGTCGGTGGGTTCAAGGGTTCAAGGGGGTCTTCCGACGATAAGACAATCGTCGGTGGGTTCAAGGGGTTTCAAAGGAGCGTCCACTCAGAGTAGGACAAGGACTACGAAAGAAACAAGGGGTCCGAAGGATCAGAGACAATGTACAAGGGATGATGCTATTCCAGGTAGGTCAAGCGTAAGGTACATCGCTGGTATCGTAGGGTTTATATAGGAAAAGAAAGGAGGAATTACTAAGCAATAGAATGCGAAGGAATTCCAAAGAATGTTTAGTAATACACAGCAAGTAAGGTGAAAGAGGAAACAATGATGTCAAGCAGGCTGTACAGCGAGACACGTGTCTGATAGGAACGTAAAGAAAGGTAAGCAGGATGACAAGACGTCTGATGGGAACGTCTTGGGGAAGTAAGCAAGATGACAAGAGGAAAAATGAATAGGGGTGAATTGTAACACCTCCTCTCCTCCCTATCCCGTCCTCCGCCTCCTGTCCCTTTCAACAGATCTCCTGTGATCTGATCGTTGATCTCCCTCCCTCTGCCGGCTTCAACTGTCTCTTGGTCGTGGTCGACCATGGGCTTACTAAGGGGGTCATTCTTTGCCCCACAAAGACAACCATCACCACCAAAAGCATCACCACCCTCTTTTTCCACAAAGTCTACAAACGATTCAGCCTATACGACAAAATCATCTCAGATCGTGGTCCCCAATTCGCTTCATCCTTCGCAAAAGAACTTGGAAAACTCCTCGGCTACAACCTGTCCCTATCCACCGCCTACCACCCACAATCGGATGGAGAAACCGAACGTGTGAACCAAGAAATTGAAACATATCTCCGCATCTTCTGTGGAAATAACCCCACCTCATGGTCTGACTCCATCTCCCACACCGAATTTGCCCACAATCACTGCCCTCATTCCATCACCAACCAATCCCCATTCTATCTCATGATGGGATATGAACCCCGTGCCCTTCCCACTGTCCTTCCAGAAACCACTCTTCCCGCCATCGAAGAACAATTGAAAGCCCTTACTGCCACCTGTAATGAAGCTCTTGCCGCCCATGAACTAGCACGACAAGTCATGGCCTCTCAAACCAGGAAAACGTTCTCTCCCTTCCAAAAAGGAGATAAAGTTTGGCTAGAAGCACGGAACCTCAAACGATCTATCGCCAACCCGAAGTTCGCGCTGAAACGAGAAGGACCTTTTACCATTGTCAAGGTACTATCCCCGATCACATACCAACTCCGCCTACCCCAAACATGGAAAATCCACTCCATGTTCCACGCCTCCTTCTTATCGCCCTATCACGAAAACAACATACACAGCCCAAACTTCCCTGCACCACCACCTGACCTTATCACTGGAGAAGAAGAATACAAAATTGAGAAAATTCTATGCCACAGAGGAACCCCATCCTGTCGGTCCTTCCTGATCCGATGGAAGGGATACACAGCCGAAGATGACTCATGGGTCCCTGAGCGCGACTTGAAACATGCAAAGTCCGCTCTCCTTGATTATAAAAACCGTCACCCTTCCGCCTTCCCAAGGAATGCTTCGTAAACAAAACTTCAAATTCCAACCCGGACTCTCTTTCTATCAGTTCTTCTTCCTCTTCCGCAATGACCTTCCACCGTCTCACCCCCTCGAACACCAATACTTTTGCATCAGAAAATATGACAACTGTCCTTGGCACTATGAATCATAACCCGTCATGCCTCTTAGCTACTCCCCTCGTTCTACTACCCCAGTCCCCTCCATTTCCATTTCTTCCATTACTATACCTTTGTCCGATAGACTTTCTTCTCGTCCTTCATCACCCGCACCCCTAGAATCCTGGAGCACCGACTCCTGGGGCCCCACCGCCATTGACACCCCTTCCATCCCAACAACTGAACCCATTCAATCCGTTGACCTCCCTCTCTCCGCTTTCCATACCCAAGACGTCCCCACCGCTGCTGCCCTTGACTTAATGGCTAGGCAAATTGCCAATCCCCGAATGTCCATTTACTTCAGGAGTCATTTCGATATGGAATCCCCGTTATGGAACCTCCATCGCGCCTTCCTACAAAATCAACATCTTGCCAACCTCCTTTCTCTCGCATCGTCCAATGAAAGTATCACCTCTCACGTAGGCATCCTTCAACAAATCCAGACCCAAACTGAAGGAAATCTCCTCTCCACTCTTTATCAACTACAAATGCCACTCGCAGTCGCCGAGATCGATCGTTACCACCGTCAATTAGGAGAGGTACAAGCTCGCCAAGAACAACAGACCGGAACGCCCGTTCCTATCCTTCCTCCTCCTTCTCCCGTTCCCTCTACACCCTCCGCGTCATCCACAGACTTCACCATCGAAGAGCAACAGGCTGAACGCCTCGCTCTCACTGTTGCTCAATGCCTTCTTCCCCCCAGTTTCTCAACGTTTGCTGCTTGGCGAATATCTGAAGGACGACGACCTCCCTCCAATCCCACCAACCGTTGCTTCCATTGTCAACAAGACGGTCACTTCATGGCCAACTGTCCAGACTATCGTTGCCGCCACTGCCGAGTCATCCAACCAGGTCATGTTGCCTCATGCTGCCCTTGGCGTCGTCGTTCCCCACCGACTTCCCTCTCCCCCACAACCAGTACTTCCTCTACCAATCCTCTTCCTGTCCCTCCCCCACACTTCTACGTTCCTCGTATGATTTCTGCAAACTCCTCTGCCCCTCGTCACCATCGCTGTACCTGGAGGTGTAGCAGACGTTATTCGGACTGCCCCCTTGTCCAATCTCATCAATGTTCTGAATCCCCTCCCATCAATGACTCCTTCACTGACGAAGATCATGGCGACAACGTATGGGACAACACTGCTGTCGCCAACATTACCGGTTCACCGGGTGCGGACTATGACTTTTAAATTCTTTTCTTTATTGTTCTCTTCGCAGCTTCGAATGTACTCTGGGGGTAATGTTACGATTCACCCCTATTCATTTTCCTTTTCTCCACCTCGTCATCGTGATTACCTTGTCATGCGTTCCCATCGGACATCTTGTCATCATGATTACCTTACAATACGTTCCTATCAGACACATGTCTCACCGTACAGCCTGCCTGACATCATTACTTCCTCTTCTGTCTTCCTTGCTGTGTATTACTAAACCTTCACTGGAATTCCTTCACATTCTATTGCTTAGTAATTCCCTCTTTCTCTTCCCTATATAAACCCTACGATTCCAACAATGTACCTCACGCTTGACCTACCTGGAATAGCATCATCCCTTGTACATTGTCTCTGATCCTTCGGATCCCTTGTCTCCCTCGTAGTCCTCATCCTACTCTGAGTGGACGCTCCCTTGAAACCCTTGAAACCACCGATGATTGTCTTATTGTCGGAAGACCCCCTTGAACCCTTGAACCATCTACGACGAACGTTCGTCCTAGACAGAACCCTTGAACCGACCAGGTCTACATTCACCTCTACCCGAGTTGAGCGTAACAGTTGCACTAGTAACAGCAGCATTCATTTTGGTTCTTGAAATGTGATCCACACATCCCACCAAGATTGAAGTTCATGCTTCAGACTGTTTGGCCTCTGTCTACCAGAAGGTCCTCCTGTTTATTTCACAGGTCATTTATGATCACCCCAAAAGGCAAAATAATTTCAACATTTTTTGTTCTTTGCTAATTGCATACACATGTGCTATGCTTGATCCTGGACTTTCCCCTGATCCTGATGAAATAGAAGAAGAATCAGACTTGGACAACAACAACTAGTAGTAGTTTTCTTATCACAATCTAGATTATGTAATGGATTGATTTTTTTGATCTTATCTATGAGGTTAGGAATTGTGGCCAATCGGATACGAGCATCCCATGACCATAAAGGTCCATAAGTCGGTAAACATCTACCAACACAAATTTAATTTCACTGGTCTTGCAAATGTTTGTTCATGCCAAGTGCACTGAGCCTAAAAATGCTGTGCCAAAAAGAGCACAAATGTCTAGGCCTCCATAATTGTTAAACTCCCACAATTAGTACAAATTTAACAACCCACAGCCAGAAACCTTCTACTGTGATGAATTTAAATGATATGTTGACATCAACTTCCAACTCAATTTGTGACTCTTGCTGGAAGGTTACTTTATGTATATCATGATGTCCTCCAAAACCCATCTTACCAGGACTCAAAAAAAGCATGATAATGGTGGTTGGTGGATCTTTTACCATTCTGCATCTATCACCAGCTTTGGTACTATGCCAGTGGTATGTTAACTTGAAGACATGTTTTTAAATTGGTTTTTTCCTACTTGTCATGTACTCACACCTCATGTACAAGGCCACTCGGAACTCGGAGGAACTCCCCTGTATTGATTATTTATAATTACATTCAGGATGTGCTTCCACTGCCAGTGATTATCAGAACACCAGCCAATGGAAAATGCCATGTTCCCATCATATTCTTGATCATGATGCACCTACATCATGATTCAATATGACTGCAAAGCGGCAAGATGCTCCCCGGCATTTAAATTCCCTGCCGGCGTTGGTTTATATGTGGGTTCACTCAGGCTGCCACCCTACTATCTAAGTACAACCTTGTCGTTCTTTGCGAATACAACTCCTGTTTTACACATTCCCCCTACAAACCACATGACGTCCATTGCGCAGGAGGCTTCAGGCATTCTGTTCAATAATTACATCTCAGGTATGCTCATTGATCCAAGTTGGCGCTTCGCTCATCGACCCGGGCCTTCCTAGCTGGAATCATCACTGCCGTTGGATATGATTATAGTAACTGTCACATATGGCCGAGTACGCTTCATATCATGCAAGAAACCTCTCACATGCTGGTTGCTGCGGAAACCATTTCACTGTACGGATGGGAGGATATACCATTTGGAATGTTGAAAGGAATACCTCCCTATGCACTGATCCCTCGATTTGTCTTGAACTTGCAAAAGCTTCATGTGCGCAATCTCCAGGGCAGACGTGGAAGCAAAATCGACACCATGTTCTGTTTTCTGGCCATGGCGATGCTGCGAGCACGATCCTATTTGCGAATCGATCCGGACAAAACATGGGAGCAGAGGAAGGCGACGAATAGGGCGAAGAAATAGAGTTGGAAGAAAGGGACACTCAGGGCGCTGGCAGTGTCAGTGGTGTGCATATCGGCCAAAGTGCATATGAAGTGGCACAACTCACCTGTTCTGGCGCGAAAGAGGGGGAGGAAGAAATACAGCTGGTAGACACGGAAGTCCGTGGTGCTGGTAGTGCCCCTACATGGAGCTGAAATCTGTGTCAAATTTAGTTCTTATATCCCAACGTTCCGCGGCGCGCGTTATTTATGTATCTGTACGATAATCGAATTCTATGCACGACAACAAAGCGAGGGATTGAGAACGCGAGCCTTGTACCGGGGTGTGGTGGTGATGTCGAATATACAGCATCGGCTCGGACGCCTTCCAATACGACTCACAGCCCATGACGCTCTCCGCAGGCAAGAATGACATATGAATTGTTATCCAATATGCGCACCAAACTTGCTCCCTATCCCACCCTCCCTATAGTTTAGCTTTATAAACGGTATCGGTGGCACGGAAAAGTTCTTTACTTTGTGAAACGACGATGATGCGTGCGAGACCTGAAGAAATGCCCAGGGACTGTAGCCAAGGGCGGCGTCAACCAGGGTAAAAACATCGAATCGTTCATGGATGTCACATTGTTGTTGAAGGCGTACATTGCATCTGGAGGGCAGCAGCTCTTCAATGACAGAGTTGTGATTTGAACTGTGGGTAGAAGAAGGCGGTGGGGATGGCGTGAGCATTGCGATGAACATGGTGCCAATTGGATAGGGGTTGAATGAGCTGACGGGTAGCACAGGAGTGGTTACAAAGGGAGAGAGCGATGACATAGATGTTTGGCTGTGGCATGTTGGGAGTCTGGGCGAAAGTATATTTGTAGGTATGCAGAATCTGCATCTGAGTGCGGGACCTCGGGTGCGGAAAGATCATGGCCATAGCAAGTGTAGACATAAGAGGCCGCAGCAGGGCGCGCGCTTCCCAGTGAAATCAAGCTTGGGTGCATGTCGTCCACTGGCACCTCCTTCAACATGCTCAAACATGAGCGCGGTTCTCCGCTCAATAGCCAATCGGTTGTTCGATCATCGGCAGTATAATTCTCGAGGGCGATGGTTTCAAGAATTGCATCGCAAGCTTACATACGGATCGTTTTCATCTGGCGGCGAAGTTTTTCAGCAATACGGTTGAAATTTTGATTCAAACTCCCCGTTTGATTTGTTTGATATTATGGTAATGCAGAACGACGAATTCGTTGGGAGATGGTCGAAACCTCTTCAAAGATTCGCTCACAACGGGCTTCTAAAAGGCCCATAGTACTGCGTTAGTGTACAATGGATGTGGACCTCAATAGAATAGCCTTGACTCATCGTTATGTAATACGCGATCGACACATCCATCCATCCCACGATGACCACTTCAGATGCATCACAGCAAGTTCAAGCAACGCTTGACAATACCAACCTCTACATTCTCAACTCTCGTGCAAAACTACAATCTTATCGTCTGGATGGTCTCGAAGACCTACCCAATGGTGAGGACGCCTTGGGCGATCCCGCCGTGGTAGCCAGCGACGTTACCGCTCAAACCGTCTGTACTGCTCATTTCCATTTATGCAGACAATCTTCTAACGACGAACTAACTAGACGCTCCTCCGCCAACTCAAATTTCAGTATCTGGAACAGAAGGCCAAAGATAAATATGTCAAGACGATCGTGTCCGACGACGCCCCACTCATAACCGCCTCTTCGAACGAAGAACTCCGGTCACAAAACGACGAGAAAAAGCGTGCACTGAAAGCGGCCAAGGCAAGGCTTATGGAGCGGCAAGAAGACATACAAACGTTGGCGCCACTTGTGGAGGAAGGTAGATATCGACACCCGCAGCGTTTCGCTCCCTGACCTGCTAAACAGACTATCAGAAAGCTCGTTCATTGACCAATCACGCGACAACGCTCTCTGCACAGATACTCGATGCGCGACTTGCTTTGACACGGCTGCGCCAGGCTCACCCCCATCCTCGGTTGACCATTCCATCTGCAACGTCCGCCCTGGATGAACAAGTGGAACAAATGCAAAAAATGGAGGACGAGCTACAGATGCTAAACAGTCGGATAGGTGAGACGAAAGAAGGAATAAAGATTGAGATGGCAGAGCTGGAGCAACTGAGAAGTACAGAAAAGGAGAGGCTCGCAGAGCTGCGGCTTGTAGGTAAAGAGGCAGGGGAGGAAGAGGACCCTAGGGTCGGAGTACTTTATGACTGGTATGGGTTATCTTTCTGGTTTTTTGACCTCTGATCCGGACCATGGATATGTAGGTACGCGTCCTCGTTGGCGCTCCATCGCAAGATTTTTTCTCTCAAATCCACACACATGGAGTCCGAAAACGAACTACGATTGACGTATTCAATCAATCTACCAGCGGGTTCCGCATCCCCTGAGCCAAACGATCTAGTGTTGAGGTTGCTCTATATTCCAAACACCCGGCAGTTGGTCTCCGCGGACGCCACTCTTGGAGGGGTCGAGTTGGAAATGGGAGATGTTGTTGATGCACGTGTGCAAGCAAACGATATATCTGGTCTGATATTGGCTGTCCTGGCACGCGCGCGTCACGTCCAAGGATATCGATGATGTGATACTTGCATGGAGGCGCCGGGATTCTCAGCCAAGGCGCGGTACAAAATGGACATCTGCGTATGGAAGACGGTGGGGAACATGTTGTATCCAGGATATGGAAACGGGCCCAGGAGAGTCACTGGTGAATGAAACGCACGGACTCAGAAGAGTCAAGGACACGATGGCGGTTCATTCGCGTTTCTTCGTTCTATAAATGTGATACGAGTAGCTAGCGAATCGCTACCACAGAAATGACTCACTAGATCCACTAGTGCTTCATTTTTGCGATAAGCCGTCTTATATAGGACGACTTGCCCTCTGCCCTTAGGTTTGCTTTCTTCTCTTCCCCCCACTTTGCGCTCGCTTTTTCCCGTCCTCTCTCTTTTCTTGTACCCACCCACCTCTCGAATCTTTTCTTTCGATTCCAGCGCCGGTTTGGTCTTTCATGCCCGTCCTTCCACCTTGGCGGTTCTTATCTGGTCTATTTGACTTGCATCAAGTGCTCAGAAGGTTTGCCTTCTCCCAGGTCTCCCCGGTCTCAGGCTCTAGATCTTCACTCCCGTCGCCTGAATCACGTAACGGTCGCAGAGCTCTACGTCGTTGACCTCCTCCGTCCTTCACTTCAAAGCTTCAAAGTTTCAAAGCTTCATCTTCCAACCCTGCCTTTAACCTGAATGCACCACAACCTCGTGCTTCGTTCGTTTCTTGATCTTCATTGGGAGATCGGTTTTACCATCACTTCCGGCAAGGTTGGAATACTGACAACCTCTACAACAGCACTTTGAAGTTTTTCATATGCATTCCCGCAGCAAATGAGGAAGTGACGGCTTCTGGTACAAGACGGACGGTAAAGCAGATTCCTGATGCACAGCCCCAGCAAATGCCGTCGACTGAATGAGACAATCGCACAATTTCAGTGCGATGCCAGTGGTCCGCTTATCGTCCTGGGTTCCATGCTATTGGGGCTGAACCTCGCGGAGAACTTATTTACGATTGCCTTCTTTCGGACGTGAACTCACCAAGCGACAACAACAACAGTGCCAGTCGAACGCACTCTGTTAATGGTGTCAATTAGTGTACTATCACCGTATTTTCAAATTATTCATTGTGAAGTCCATCGCGTCACAACCCTACGTCCAGTGTGTCCAAAAGTGTCTTGATGTAGAGCGTTCATGTATCTGTTCTAGATGTCGTCACTATCGAGTGCCACCCTTTTGAAGTGCGGGGCAGGAGCATCTCCGCCGTATGCGGGTCCAGCTCTTTTCAAGTTTCGAATCTAGAGCGCGGTTTGCGACATGAATCCAGTGAGAGATAGTTTGCAACAAGTCTCTCAAAAACGAATTGGATCTTGAACGTAAATCATGAAAGATTTTGAAAGTGCTCTAGCTCACGATCACAAGGTCACCTGCGATAACCACAATTACTTAGGTGTGGATCTCATTTGCAAGGACCAGCTCGGTGATACTTGTGGATGTGGAATCAACGAAAAGTTCCAAAACACACCTCCCTGCCGAGTATACCTCCTGCAGGGAATGCAATACCCCCAATCGTAGGTCAGTAACAATAGATCACTCGAGTCATTCCATAAGACACAGATTAAAAAAGTCGCACCAGTACGCAGTTCTCTGTACGAAGATACAAAGACAGCCGATGATTTAGGGCATATGTAAACTAGAAAAGTGTCTCGACTTTTTAATTGCCTCCGGAGTTGCTGTTGGAAACGAGGTTCTATGAGACCACCAACAAGGTAAGAAAAGGAATGAAGCGGCATACCGTGGAACAGCCCTGCTTCCTGCTTTGACTACAGTAAGACAGTAGGTCTCCCGCGTGACGTGTCTCGAACTTGGAGGGTTGCCATCACATGAGTCGTCCATAGCTTTATTGAAATCTTCGCTACCGTGACCGGCCTACAGGACCGCCTCGGACTGAAACGCCATCGGCGTTGTGCCCGGGGAGTTTGGCGCTACCGGCAGCATGCCCGACATCTCCAGATAACCCTTGGACTGCGGAAGCGGCACTCAATAGCATGGCAGATGCAGTGAGGGCGATAGTCAGAGAGACGAGAATGATGATACGCATGTTTGGAGTAGGAAGGAACGACTGTAATTTGGAGTGGTGAGTTTTGAGAGGAAAAGTGATGAAAAAACACAAGTACTAGCACAGGGAGATGTCCATCATTGCAGAGAGGCGGCCTTATATATCTGTCTGTCTTTCGCTTAGGGGTTTCTTTCTTCTTCTTGAATCCTGTGGCGCATTAAGAAGCGGTTTGATGATTAGCTATTGAATTGGGTGACGTACGTGCTCAAGCCTCCAAGGGTCGTTGTACTCGTAAATCGATTCAGAACATTGGGATATCGACTCTGGGTAGCCTCTTTTTTTTGCTTAAACATATCGAAATCGACGACATCATCGTTCAGAATACATGATTATCACCGAGATTGGGCAGTCAAAGTAAACTGGGATCGGGTAATTGACGTCAATAGGACACCACGCACCATGCTAAACAACCTACGTCTGGTACGTCATCCTTGATTCAATTTTTTGAGCATCTGAGACTAACCGCAGCCCGACTCCGCAGGGCAACTGCCAAAGAATCGTTCATAGGGATTCGACTCTTCTGAAAACGAACGACGAGAATCTGAGCGTGTGACCGGCATAAGAGCGGAGGTCCTTGTGGAGGCACTTAGAAAGTCGGTTGAGCCATTCGATGAACTGAAGAGTTAGTGAATGATGGGTTCAGATTGCTGACCAAAGACACGTGTGAGGACATCGTACTATATGCAACGTTGACATGTCACATAGGATTTCCGTGCTTACCCGTGACAACGACCGCCAATCAACCATCACGGGAGTCATGGCAAGTAGATTAAATACCCTCACTTTGAACATACCTCGGAATCGGCTGTGTCTCGTACACGGGTGATAATACGCTGATGTATTGGCATCGTTTCTTTTAATACAGCGAAGACGGTGTAATGAGTCAATTCTAATGTCTCCCGGCCCGCCATTGACCAGTGGTAGCAAGTGCAGTCTTACCGGCAAAGATGGTCGGAAGCGCCAATATACCAGCATACAACAGCACCTGGCCCAACTTGAGGTCTACCCAATACCAGACAAGGAGAGCCTCGAAGGCGCCGAGAAGGGCTGTGAAGGGCAAAATCCGAGGGGAGAACAGATGCGGGACACGCACGCCGACCTTACCCCACTATATGTATGTAAACGCGTCATTGAGTGGATCATACAGCAGTATGGAGGGATATGACATACCAAACCTAGCAATGCGACCCACGGGACGAGTACGAGCGCAGCAAAAAACGCAGAGACGACTTTGGGGGGAAGCTTTTGCTCAGGACGGAAGGTGTGGGCGATGGGTGGTTGAGGGTGGAAAAGCGCTTCGTCGGGGTGGGGCGGAGGTGTCAAGGACGCGGGAACGTAAAGATCAAAGAGGTCAAATGTCGTTGGGTCATGTACGAACGAGCCGAGGATGAGGGAGACGGCAAGTGGGCGGTCGGTGGTCGGCGGGAAAGAAGCGGGTGGTCGAGCCATGTTCTGCATGAGAGGTATCAGGAAGAGGGTCGTGGTTGACCATTGAGTGGACATACGAGCTCAAACTTTGCCTTGCCACCAGGAGTGACGCGAACAGGCTGAATGCCTTCTTCGCCCGAGACGCTGTCGTAGAAGCGCAGGAAAGTTTGGTGGGGCTGAATGCCCTTGCCCTCGTCGGTTTCGGTGATTTGGAAGGTAAGTTTGAGTGTGTCAGAGGATTTGAGGGCCAACGGCTCCGGTTTTTGGGAGAGGGAAAGGCTGTTTGAGATAAAGTCAGGATGAAGTTGGAAGAGACGAGGGGGACATACGTGTCTGAGCGCAGCTGGGATGCATCAGAAGCAGAAATGGTGAAACGAGGGGACTGGAGAGACAGCGAGGCGGCGTAGACGTGTGCGACGAGGAGCACCCAAACTGAGTTGCGCAGCATCATCATGGTCGAGTGTAACGTGTCAGTTGCAGAGTTACGCTTCAAAACTCTAAAAAAGCCTTAAAAAAATGAGACCCCACCGTGGTTCGAACACGGGACCGCACGATCTGCAATCGTATGCTCTACCACTGAGCTATAGAGTCGTCGACGATTGTGATTGATCGGGGCTCGCTCAACTTGCTGATCTGCAGACATGATAGATGGTAAACCGTTGACCCTCATCCTACGACGACGAGTCAAGGGGTCTCGACCAAGAGCAACCAATGTTGTCATCTCATGTGTGCGCGCCGCCCAACATCCCGTCACAGACCCCAACGATAACGGAACCATACATGTACGACGTAACCCACAAATCTCGATGAAAAGTGCGACGCTGCATGAACGATGGCGATAATATGATGTCGTCGTCCCCATTGTCACTGACGCGCAACTTACGCGTACACCCACCGTGTCCTCTTGCCGCCACACACGGTCAACCATAGCAACACCCACACCCCCCGCTGACGCAGGGACGACGACGAGTGCCTGGAACCACTGGCAAAATAACCTCATTTACGATAATAAAAATAGATTATGTGCATGGCGGCGTGAAGTATGTTATCGATCAACGTTATCGTTCTGGTTCCTATCGCCTCAAGGCTTAAAATCGTTCGGACGTCCATTCCATCTTCTCGACCCGTCTCCCTGTTGTGATACAAAGTTGCAATCCATCTAAAAAGTTTAGATAACATTGTTCCCCATTCTGGAATCTGGTACGTTCTCTATTCTACATCTCTACCCCATCATTAATCGTATTATAACAGAACCAGAACCTGTATTCTTCATATTCATCTACCTCTACGTTCTCGTCGGCCCATATCCATAGACGCTAAAGGCTGATACCCGCAAGCCAAAATTAGCTCAAACTGTTACGATTTTTTAAACCACGCACTTCAGAAGTCGCAATGATCGGATCTACTTCGACAGCCATTCATACGGAGCAAAGTCAGTTGATATATGTTCTCCCTTTTTTTTTTCCTACGTAGCTCACAGACGTTAGCGCTTCTCAATCAGGTCCTCGACCCCAAATCCCCTGTCACAGCCAGTCACACAGAGCAAAGTCAGTCGATATGTTTTCTCCCATTTCCTATCGTTCACATATATTGTTAGCGCTTCTCAACCAAGTCCTTGATCCTGCCAAAATGGGTCCGTCTGGACGCAAGGCATGTCTCAAGGGCACACGTCGAAAGTTCATCGACTCTATTCTCCATTGGGCCAACGACTTGTCCTCCGACACCAACATCCGTTGGCTTTGCGGTGACGCAGGCTTAGGCAAGAGTGCCATAGCCACTTCTGTTGCCAACGAAATTCCAAGATTGTCTGTTGCGTACCTGTTCTTTGACAGGGACAACCCTACCTCGAGTCATCCTAGCCTGGTTATCCGCACCATCGCCTATAAACTCGCCATCAACAACCCGAATATCCGAATTACTCTCCTTGAGGCTATCGAGCAGAATCCCAAGATAGCCGCTGAATCCCTCGCCCTTCAATTCACAAAGCTTCTTCACGAGCCTTTGACCGCGTGTCAACTTAATCTCGGTTCACCCCTCCTCGTTATTCTAGATGCTCTTGATGAATGCGGGGACGAGAAAACACGTAGGGTCCTCATGGATCTTATAGCGAAGAGATTCACCGAGCTTCCTCCACCACTCAAATTCCTGATCACCAGTCGTCCCAAACCAGACATCGAAAAGCCATTCACGACATTTCCAAACGTGAATCGCATCAATCGGGTGGAGCTTCTAGCATCAGAAGGTACCATGGATGTACTCCGTTTCTTATACGATGGCACACGTAGAATCCGTGAAACCCGCCCTTCGGGTTGGCTACTAGATGACTGGCCAGGACGTCCCATCATGCTTAAATTCTCACGTCATATGGAAGGGGTCTTCATCTTGGCTTCAACGGTGATTTCGTTCCTTGAGAGCTCCTTTAATCCAGAAAGCTGCCTTGAATATCTGCTGATGTCGAATGGTGGCAGCAGTATAGAGAGGCTTGATGATCTATTTGCCACCGTTTTGGAGTCACTCGGTAATTGGAAGGATGTCCGCTTTGTCGACGAGTTCCGCACCATTGTTGGTGCTGTTGTCGTTGGTCAGGTATCAATGACCGTCCCAGCCATCGATCAACTTCTAGCATTGAAACATTCGTCATCCACCTTCCTTTCATCTCTTCGATTTCTCCTTCGGTACAGCGAAACTCAGCCAATCAGGACCCTCCACGCCTCCGTTACTGAATATCTCACAGACCCCAAGCGCTGTGGGAACAAGTCATGGTTTATTGACATATCACTCCAGCACCAGTTCCTCGCTCGTTGCTGCCTGCGCCTCATGAAGGAGAAACTGCGTTTCAACATATGTGGCCTTGAGACATCTCATCTGTTAAATGGAGATGTCGCCGTCCTATGTCAATGTGTGCAGAACTCCATTCCGCCGTCCCTTATATATGCTTGTCAGCATTTTGCGACTCATATCCAACTCTCAAACACTGAGCCATCCGACTTTGACGGGCTTTTTGATGTCGATTTCTTCATGCGCTCTCAATTGCTCTTTTGGTTGGAGGCACTCAGTCTGGTGGGTGAAAACAAGGTGGCCATACCGGCCATGGAAATTCTCGAAAGGTGGTATCGGGTTGGTCAATCTCTCCTGTCAGGTTTTTTATAAATTGACGATATATTAGAACAGCAACAAGGAGTTAGCTGATCTCGCATATGAGGTTATTAAGTTCATGACAGTTTTTCGCGGAATCATTTCACAGAGCACACCGCACTTGTACATCTCTGCATTGCCAATGTGGCGAGAGGGTTCGCATATGCGACGCATGTACGGTCACAAGCTCAAGACGATTGTTCGGACGAACAATGGTGGCGTTGATCTCATGCCGTCATTACAGGGCGTCATAAGAGGGCACACTTCTTTCGTCACATCAGCTGGGTTTTCACCTGATGGGAAGTGCGTCGTCTCCGGGTCTCGCGACACCACGGTGCGGATTTGGGATGCCGAGACAGGGTTTCTCGTGGCTGGCCCATTCAAGGGTCACGCTTCTTCGGTCACATCAGTCGATTTTTCACCTGATGGAATGCGGGTCGTCTCTGGGTCTGAAGACTCAACAGTACGGATTTGGGATGCCGAGACAGGGATTGTTGTCGCTGGGCCTTTCAACGGACACACTTCGACAATTACATCAGTCGGATTTTCACCCGATGGAAAGCGCGTTGTCTCCGGGTCCCATGACCAAACAGTGCGGATTTGGGATGCCGAGATAGGGTCTGTCGTGGCTGGGCCCTTCAACGGCCACAATTCGACGGTCACATCAGTGGGGTTTTCACCTGATGGAAAACGAGTTGTCTCCGGGTCTGATGACAAAACAATGCGGATCTGGGATGCGGAGACAGGGTCTGTTGTTGCTGGGGCATTCAACGGACATACTTTGACGGTCACATCAGTCGCGTTCTCACCTGATGGAATGCGCGTCGTCTCTGGGTCTGGCGACAAGACAGTGCAGATTTGGGATGCCGAGTCAGGATCTGTCGTGGCTACACCCCTCAAGGGACACACTGATTGGGTCAGATCAGTTGGGTTCTCACCTGATGGCAAGCGCGTTGTTTCCGGGTCCGATGACAAAACAGTGCGCATTTGGAATACCGAGGAAGGGTCTGTCGTGGTTGTGCCTTTCGAGGGACACACTAATTGGGTCACATCAGTCGGATTTTCACCTGATGGAAAGCGCATCGTCTCCGGGTCTTACGATGCGACAGTGCGGATTTGGGATGCCGAAACAGGGTCTGTCGTGGCTCCACCTCTCAAGGCACACACTTCTTCGGTCACATCAGTCGATTTTTCTCCCGATGGAAAGCGCATTGTCTCCGGTTCTGATGACCACACAGTGCAGATTTGGGATGCCAAGACAGGCTGTGTCGTGGCTGGGCCCTTCAACGGACATGCTTCGACGGTCACATCAGTCGCGTTCTCACCCAATGGAAGGCGTGTCGTCTCCGGGTCTGGTGACAAGACAGTACAGATTCGGGATGTCAAGACAGGATCTGTCGTGGTTACGCCCCTCGAGGGACATACTGATTGGGTCAGATCAGTCGCGTTCTCGCCTGATGGAAACCGTGTCATCTCTGGGTCTGACGACAAAACGGTGCGAATTTGGGATGCTGAGACAGGGTCTGTCGTGGCTGGGCCTTTCGAGGGACACACTCATTGGGTCACATCTGTCAAATTTTCACCTGATGGAAGGCGCGTCGTTTCCGGGTCTATGGATCAAACAGTGCGAATTTGGGATGCCGAGACAGGGTTTGCCGTGGCTGGCTCGTTCAGCGCACACGCTGCTTCGGTCACATCAGTCGGTTTTGCACCCGATGGGAGGCGTGTCGTGACCGGGTACAACGACAACACAGTGCTGATTTGGGATGCAGAGACTGGGTGTGTCGTGACTGGGCCTCTCAAAGGACACACTTCTTCGGTCACATCGGTCGGATTTTCACCTGATGGAAAGCGCCTCGTCTCCGGGTCTGCAGACAAAACACTGCGGATTTGGGATGCTGAGACGGGCTGTCTTGTGGCTGGGCCCTTCGAAGGACACACTTTTAAAGTCACATCGGTCGTGTTCTCACCTGATGGGAAGCGGGTCGTCTCCGGGTCTGAGGACCAAACAGTGCGCATTTGGGATGCCAAGGCAGGGTCTGTCGTTACTGGGCCATTCAACATCCACCATCCT
The DNA here is from genome assembly GCA_038089615.1 of Aureoboletus auriporus. Taxonomy (NCBI): domain Eukaryota; kingdom Fungi; phylum Basidiomycota; class Agaricomycetes; order Boletales; family Boletaceae; genus Aureoboletus; species Aureoboletus auriporus. Next base: position 30,747 of record JBBPLF010000106.1, read on the forward strand.
CCTGTATATCCGGCATCCTTATACCAACTCAATTCTCGGCAAGTTTACCGCAATGCATGTACATGGAGACTCCACGATGATGGCTGGCTTCGAACTCCATCTGGTGCCCTCGTCCTTTGGATCCCACACTACTACCCGAGGTCTTCTCTCTGTCTACCTCCAGCAACCTTTGTTCTTGGGGTTCAAATGATCCAATTTGATCTGAGGTTTGTGCATGGGGAACGATGGATAGAGTGTTTTGATGTCGAATCCATCGATGGCGATGCGAGTACTGGCACTCGCCAATGTCCCCGACTCCCAAGGGTAAGCAATACTCCTCTCGTTCATACTCCGACGATCCTGACCACCTCTACTGTAGCTACCAATACTACTTTCACTATTCTATCTTCTACTAGTCCTTGTCGTCCTTGGCATTCTCGGGGTACTCCCGCGACCTTCAGGGTTTTTTACTTGTGGGATGGAATTGACCTCAAAGGTCACTATTTTCCAAAAAACAGTATTAACATTTTTGACTATATAATTGCGAGACTTTTTTGGATGAAAAGCCCTCGTCCTTTGGATCCCACACTACTCTCCGAGATCCGCTCTTTGCTTTCCCCCAGTGGCTTCGGTTATTACTAGTAGGGTTCAATGACACAATTTGATCTGGGGTTTGTGCATGCAGAACAATGGGAGAAGTGTTTTACCGTCGAACCCCTTGAAGGTGAAAATCCCCAACTCCAAAAACTTACCCCAACGACCATCTTGATGATGCATTCGTGTATTTTCCTACTGCCTGGCATCAGTTTCGGGACGTTTCCCAGGAAACCATCGGGGGCGTTTTTTGAGGGAATCAATTCACAAGGTCACCATTTTTCCATACGAACATTAATAGCTATTTGATTCGGCATGGATGGGATTCTCGGAGTGCCAGCGCCAGTGATGCTCGCCCAAGCACCGAAAGATTCACATTATATAAACCTCTACTTCTTTCAAGATTGACCAACATCTTGCTGCTGTCAAGCAGAGCAGGGATATATTTGAACAACGTCGTCCAGATAGTGAAGCGAGTGGGCAAAAAATGACTGGAGGTCAACGGTGCTACCAACGACGATACCGTCGCGGCGGACAGTGAAAACGATGGTGACGAGGTTCAAGTTGTCGGTCACACCAACACTTTGACTCCGGTAAGCAAAAAATGCAGACGTCAAGGATACGAGCGGGGTATTTTCCATTAAATTTTGGCATCGGAGGATGTGCCATTCCAAGTAACATGATGAGGCGCGTGGGCGTGTCCAACGCTGGCAGGCGCGCGTCATTTCGTGGCAACGAACACATGCAAAGAATAATATCTGATACTCACATCACATGTTCCACATTGAACATATATACACGCCGTTCGGAATATCTTGACACCGGCAGCCGCAGGCAAGGAACGCGGTTGGCGAGCCACACGCTGCAGACACTGCCAGATCGATAGGTCCAAATCTGTGACATCTGTGTCCCTCGAATGCGGGCGTCGGACTGATAAGCTTCCCAGTTGTCGCTCGAGTAGAGAGAGCTACAAACTATGAGGTGAGAAAGCAGACGAGGTAAGCGAACTGAGCGGAGCCACCAGGGGGAGCGAGGTTATGCAGCACACCCTAGCACTTCGAAATGGCTCCGATGCAGACGTATTAGCCTTCTGAGTCGTATTGGACTGCACTTCGATCTGATTATCTGATTAGAAATCGTTACCTTTCCAATGCTCCTCCGAGTCGCTCCTGAACTTGAAGGAGGCTGGCGTGACTGTCACGTCCCTCCGCCGCGCACCGTCCTCTTCCAGCAGATACTACAAACCCTAACGCGACGAGTGCTATGCCTGCAGAGCCAGCGGATAGCTGGCACATCAACGCCGTTCGAAGGCAGCGCGGGCACGCGTCGACCCGAGAACTGGAGAATGTCGTGGAGACGGCGTTGGAGAGGGCACCAGAGACGCTGAGGTGACTGAACAGCTATGGGCGCTACCAACGACGGTCCCGCCTAGACAGATAGCCAAGAGCTTGGCGACGTGGCCACTCCCCAACTCTGCGAGATGCATGCGATGACACGTCACTGACAACAACGTGGCCAGATGGAATTAAAGGACACGGGCGCGGTCCGCGCAGCCAGCGACCACTCCCTTGCACACAGACCAGCATCTACGGCTGCGCCTCACACACTCCATAGATCCCCCATACTCAACCGCACGTCTGTAGGATGCGGAGCGCTTGTATTTTGTAAGGTACGTCAAGTTGTAGGGTTTGCCGCACCGCAACCTGAGTCATGTCAATCGCATTTACTTGAATATTCTAAACCCGCTCGCTAACCACGAAATTGTTTCACCTGGAGATTCCGGGTCTCACAACCATTGGGCAAAAAAAGCGAATCCATCTTCAGGCAAGCTGTCTGATATAAAAGCCAGTCAGGTCCTTCGAAATGTTCACCAGAAAACCTATATCCTCACCTTCCATCTACCGATCTCGCATTCAATAACCCCCAACATGTTTGCCAAACTCAGGTGGATTCGTCGCTGATTTCCTCCTCTACCATCACGTTGATTGGTGGTCTGATTAAATAGTATTGTCGCTCTCCACGCATCCTTCGTCTTTGCGCTGAAAATCTCTGTCCCCGACCCCGTCAACCTTGCCAGTGGTCCAGTCAACATCAACATCACCACCACTCCAGGTGACCCCACCATGATTGTCCTTGTCCTTGCCGACAACGCTGGAAATGTCCAACAAGCATTTGGTTCTATGCCTGTCAAACCGCAGATCAGTATCCAGATTGATGATACTGCTCCCTCGGGGTGAGTGTTATGATTTGAAAATTTCAGAGTGAGTTGATGCTCATGGACCTCCATCCCAGCCCGGGTTTCTCAATTAATGAACTCGACGCCAAGTAAGGTTAATCTCGTGAATGAAACATTGCTGATGTACTTGCAGCGGAAAAACGATCACATCGTCCAATGTGTTCAAGATTGTCAATTAGACCTGAGTGTCTCGGATTGAGGAATTTCGTGAGGGAAATGGGAGCTGTAGATACGATAGGCCTTTGTGATTCGTATCCTTTGGACCATTCGCGGCAGATCTTTTTTATTTCGCTGGCCGAGGTTATGTATGGTGTGCCATTGTCAGATGCTAGTATGATCAATTGTTACTGCCTTGGTTTAAATTGATCGTCGGAAAGATACGACGCAGTCGCAGTTCGAGTTTACAGCGAGCGGGGATCGTAATTACTCTGTAAGTGACTCAAGTACTCCAGCTGCGGTGGTCGGCCCGAGGGGTGGAATATGGGTTGGATGCTAATAGTACTATTTCTATTTTTCACTGAACCCTACTAGTAGAGATCGTCGTGCATGGTTGTCGTGCGACGAACAATCAGAAGCACTATTGAATTCAAGTACTTACCTCCAGTTATTGGGGTTCAGATGACACGATTTGATCTGGGGCTTGTGCATGGAGAACGATGGGCAGAGTTGACGTCGAACTTCTCGGTAGCGGCGCGAGCACACTTCAACTTGTTCATTTTCATCTACCTACGCGCCCTTGGTATCAGTTTCGGGATGTTCTCAAGATTGGGTCTTTTGAGGGAATCGATTTACAAGGTCGCTATTTTCCATACGAACATTTATAGCTATTTAGGATCGGCCCCACCCGAGCAAATAGGTTCATATTACATAAGCTCTACTTCTTTGACAGAGTAGCATTCGAACAAGGGAGAGGGGATGCCCTGCCCTACCAAGAAACGCAAACGAGACGCACCCGCACCCGCCTCCACAGCGCCTCCAACCCCCCGCGCCTCCTTCACCTCCCTCCCTTTTGAGATCCTCGCCGAAGTCCTCCTCTACACATGTTCCCCCCCAACCGTCGTCGCCGTCTCCCGCACCTGTTCATTCCTGCAACGCACCCTCGCCGAGAACTCCGCCGCCGCATTCATCTGGCGCGGCGTTCGCAAGACGTGCAAATCAGGCCCCCTTCCCGATCTCGGGGATCTTTGGAAGAAGAGCGAGGCCGAACTCGCTGCACTGATATTTTCTGGGGGCGTGTGTGAAGTGTGTCAAAGGAGGACGCGGGCGATGTACGCTAGCTTCGCGGTGAGGGCAAGGTTGTGTGGGAGCGTGAGTCCCCGCGTCACCTGTAACCCGGCTTTATAGTTCCCTGACGTTGAACTAGTGGCACTGTCGAAGAAGGTTTCTCAAGTGGGTGCTTGTGGTGCATGTGGAGACGTTTTTTTTTGTTGATATCGTGTTCAGTGATGTCCTCGTCGATGCCTCGGCCATGTTTTCGAGCGACGTTCGTAAACTCCTCTGGGTGCCGTATGTGGAAACCGATGGCTGTTTTCGTGCGTGATCGTTTTCGCTCATTTTCGTGTTAGCCTGTTCAACGTTCCTGTAGGGGCCTCTGGTGTGTCTGATAGAACATGTGCGTATATGCTATTCTTGCGACAAGCGCTGACTCCGGCATAGGGCCCTATCTCCACAGTATCTTGCTCCGCAAGACTGACTTGGAGCAATTTAAAAATGATCTTGTAGTCTATGATGCTTCAGAACGAAATAAGACCGCGGATACCGCTGCTTCGGATTCTAATGATGAAGAGACGGAACGCACCGTCAGGGTACATGAATATTCCTTGTTGACTTTTTTTGTTCGTATACTCATATATTCCAGCGTTGCAGTGTGGCGATACAAAGGTTTCATGGCATCATGGCCGTATGTCGTCGCTCTGATGTGTCGTTATTATACTCAATGGCGTGTTAGCTCTCGGTACGGTTGAACAAGTGGAAGGCTACATATGATCGGGAATACGAAAAGGTGAAGAAGCAAAACCAATTGTGGTGAGCTTGTATGCCGCCATCTCGAATAAATGTGCCAACGCTCGGACATTTTAGGACGCAAAATCTTGCATCAGGCAAAGGATTTGACTGGGAAGACCTGGTTGCGTCGCCAACATACGGATCTCTCCAAAGTCGCAAGAATTTCCTTTTGGAGAGCATTGAGGCGCGTGGTGAGTGATTGTGATGCACCTTGTATGCGCATCATTAATTCGAGGCTAGATGTAGAACCTATATGGTCTGTAGTAGAAATCGAGCTGCTGGCGATGCAAGCGCGCCGTCAACGTCAAAAAGCCGAGGCAGGATACATGGAAAGGCTGAGCCAGGTGAAGAAGATGTACGAGGGAATGCGCTCTGGCACTCTGAAAGGCATCCACGGGGAGAATTCAAACTCGCGTGAACCGTTGGTCCTGCCGTCTCTGAGTGTCTTTTGCACGCTCCCGTCCGTCCGTCTGCTCAAGGGGAATCCCGACCCGCGCACACTGCCGTCCAACAAGGCTGATGTGTCGAACAATATCAAATCGTCCCCTTTGGCGACATCGCTCATTCTGTCGGATATTCAAACGTGGCTTATTCCGGTTGAAACGCACTTGATGCGTCTGTTGGGTTATCCGAATGGATGGCACAGTGCGAGCACGCGAATTCTACCTCCTTTGAAGCGGATGACGGCGCGGTTCTTCTGTCGGAGGTGTGGTGAAGGGAATGTAGGACAGGGACATCAGAGGCAAGGGTGCTTGGACTTGAAAGGTGTCTGCGCGCATGTGTGTGTGCAAAAGAAGAAAGTATCACATGAAGAAGGGACTGAGACTGGAAACGGGCAAGACGGTGACAAGAAGACATCGGAATGGACGGTAGACATGTTCGAAAAAGACGAAAAGGTTTGCCTTTTTTTTTCTTGTGAGAGATACTACCGTCCTCAATCTCTCCAGGCCATTCGTATCATCAGGATCATCCTCGAACGTAAAGGTCTTTCTGAGGACGACCCTACTAGTATCGCCTGCTTCAACGAATTAGGCAGTACCATACGATGCATGACGTGTACGGGTTGGATAGTCATGGACTATAAAACTGCGGTAAGTTTTTCCCAATTGTATGCTTTCTCGAGGTTGATAGGCACAGATCGGACACGGGCATCGGCACGAGTCCATGAACGTCGAGATTGGAAAAGGCGGGGTCAACGACCGATTACCTGAATTTGAGCGTGGTCTCACTGAATTACTACTGGGGCCGTCCTACCGCGCACGCAATCTGTGCAAAAAAGTTGACTACGTGTGCAAACACTGCCTTGATGTGGAGGATTTATCGGTATTGATCTTGGGATGGCATTCGTCATTGACAGGGAAGAACGTGAGAAGGATGACATTTCATGGACTGAGGTCGCACGTCAAGGAAAAGTAGGTTGGATTTGGTTATTTGGAATGCAAACTCATGGTTTGCAGGCATGGTATCCAAGACATACGCGACGAAGATTTCTGTTCCTACACTGGGATATCAGCAACTCAAGGATGAGAAAGCCGTGTAGCTTACGTGATGAACTACCCATCGGTAGATACATGTGTTCCATTAGGTTCCTCTGGCGGTGCAATCAAGTTGCCCAGCTCTGCAAAGGAAATGTGCGATTCGGCGAATAGATCGTGGGCACGCACGCTGTGCCGAGTCAAGACGGCACGGGGCGGTGTTGGGGACAGGAGATCGATGAACGAGTCCGAGTCGGAGGCTTCTTCGTCGACACTGGGTTCGGTGTGGAGGGAGACGAATGATTCGGATAAGAGTGCGTGTGGGTTTGGGAGGGATGGTGGAAGGGAATCGGTGCGGAGGGGAGGGAGGGACTTGGATGGGGCGGTGTCCGTGTGATCTGGCTTCGGATCACGCCATGTGTGCTGGACCCACTGAGGGCGATGAGCGTGGATGGGAGTGTGGTCGATGAGCACGCACCACTTTGAGGGCGTAGGCAGCAGCGAGACCAGAGAGGGCGGCGGCGAGGTAGTAATAGCGAGTGCGAGACATGGGACGGTGGTCGTGGTAGCCACGAGGGAGCGATGACGTTAGATCATACTAGAAAGCAAGAGAGAGCGAGTTTTGGGCGAGTCGGCTCGAGATCTTCCAGTGCGGTGGCGCTCGACTCTTTTTCAGTCGCATTAGGTTATCTTTCCCTTCCTCTCACAATCTTTCTTCCATCCAATGCCAGACTCAAAGCCGGTCAGCACAGACGACTCTGATGGCGACAGAGCTCACAAGTCAAAGTCTTCCTCTTCAAAGTGTTCGTCTTTTTTATCTCTCTCTCTCTTTTTTTTTATCGCCTCAACCTTGTACAGCAAAGGACCTCTCCCATGTCCCGTGCAAGTTCTTCAAGGTCGGCGCTTGCACCGCCGGCTCTTCCTGCCCCTTCTCTCATGCCGTCCACGAGCCCGGTCAGCACAAGGACGTCTGCGCCTGGTTCGTCAAGGGCAACTGCAAGTTTGGTCACAAGTGCGCCTTGGCCCATATCCTCCCCGGCCAGAATATGTCCATGGACCGCAAAAACAAAAAGGCTGCCCAGTTGGCCGCAAATGGTGGCGCCTCCAATCCTGCCGCGCAGCCGAGGAGCGCAAAAGGTGCTAAAAAGGACAATCACCCTTCTGTTCCTCCGTCCGCTAGTACGGGCCTTCTCTCTGGCTCGACCGCGCCCACGCGCACCACCTCTGCTCGCCCTCCTATGGCCATGACCCTCAAGGCAACTCCGTCTGCACCCGCTCCCCCCGTCAAGGACACCGATTTCCCTCCATTTGTCCTCCCAGATGACGAGGACCCCCATCATCCCAGCGTCGAGCCCACCAGACAGGATTCAGAGGATGACCCGCAAGAATCCCCTCCTTCGGATCCATCCAACACCTCTCCTGTGCTCACCAGAAACCCGTCACCGCCCACGCTTCCGTTGAATGTACCGAGCGCACCCCGTCGTCCCGTCCTCCCCGCCGACGCCGCGGATCTTGGCCCCATTGGATCCCCCCCGCGAGGCTCATTATCCACCCAGTCCCCGATCTCGTCCGGTAATTCCCCACAGAATGCTGGGATCCCTTCCACGTTTCACGCTCAGACGTCGCTCCTCACCGAATCCAGGAATCGGCTTGGCCCCGCCGCGGGGGTTCCCTCCTCGCTCGGTCACGCTCACACTCAAATATGGAAATCTGACATCGGGTCCGTTCCTACATCCGGTCCGGGTATCAATGTGAGCATCACTGGCGAGAGGGATATAGACGAGGATCTCGAGGAGTTCCTTCCCTCGTCTCTTACAGATCTGTTGACCCCTTCAGAGCGCTCTCGTCGAATGTCGCGCACACATTCGGGCTCGTCCCGCCCTGTCAATCTCGACGCGCCATCCCCACTTGGCGCTGCTCAGCTCTCCCAATCTCAGTCTCATCACGCCAATCATCGCTATTCGCGTTCCGTACCTGCACCTTCCCTTCTAGGTGATGTTAAATCCATCTGGGCAGAGCGTGGTCTCACTCCCAATGGGCTCCCTGCTTCCCCGGATAAGCCCAGCTTCGTCGCGGGTCCAATAGGTTCAGGCACCCCAAGCTCACTCAAATCTCCTAACGGTTTCGGTGCCATGGGGGCCACATTGACACCTTCTGGCACGGGGACGCCAAACTTGTTCCGCGACGACTCTCATTCACCTTCGTCTGCTTTGCTCGCGCCGTCCAACGCTTCCGCTGCCTTTCTGCCTGGTCTTCACCATTACTACTCCAAGATGAACACAGCAAGTACTAACAGCAGTCGTGGTCCCACCCCTGCTCTCGGGCTTGGCGCTGGTCTTGGTCTCGGTGGGCTCAGTCGCTCTCCGCTTTCACATGCTCCCATCCATGGTCCTGCTGCGGATGAACAAGGTCGGACTGGTGCGAATAATGGGGCGAACGTTGGCCTGGGGCTTGGAGAAGCCACGTCCCCGTCCATTCGTGCTCTCCAGTCACACGCCCCCGGCCAGAGTCTTCCACAGGGTCTCGCAGCGGGCTACTCGCGTATACATGCCCTCCCGGTCACCGGATCGCCTAGCTCACTTGGGGGCTCGAGTGCTGGCGGGGGTGCGTTTAGCCCTGGGCACGGACCTGTGCCGTTTGCGATCAACGCTGGGGCAGGGGTGGAATGGCATATGCAGTCGAACCAAGCGCATCTGCCGGCGGAGGCTGTCTCTCATCTCTCCTTGTCGGCAGCGCACCATGATTTGACGTCGGGTTCCTCGATGGCTGCGCTCGAGTCGATATTCTCGCGACTCCCGCAAACCGGAAACGGGCCTCTCCGTACACCACCGCATTCTGTGAACATGTCTAGGAACTGGCATACCCAAAATGCGCTCAGCCCGCTCAGCCGGCCAATCAATGATGACGACGAGCTGTTTAGCATGGACCATTGACGTCTCTGACATACGAAAACCAGTTCCGTTTTTCCTATTCCAAAAAAAAAACTCGACCATGGACGACGAATGTGAACAAGGTGTCCCCCTTCTACGTATGTACGTACAACAAGTAATGATTTATCTGCAAGGGAACGATCCAGAGGCTGGATACCTATTTAGTATAGCCTCCCTTAGTCTCTCTCTCATTCTTCATCACGATCTTATTCCCTTTTATTCACATTCATGGTGGCGCGCGTGTGGCAGTCTTGTTCGTCCTTGGCGGGTTCAACATATATTTATACCGTTGTCTTCCGTTATTTTTTTTTTCCCTCCCCATTTGTATTGATGAGACATTGGTTGGGTAGAGGGAGGATGTACAAGCTGCGCATGTATTTGATCATATCGAATCGATTGTAATCTTGGTATGAAAACTACGGTCGGCGTTAGTACAATTGGTGACTTGTTGTCAAATACTAAATCTTAAAAGATGCCATGTCATTTACAGTGTAGTATGCGAGGGACTGAAAGTGAACGTTGCTCCAACATGTAGTCCAGTCCGTTCATCCGACATACATATGGATACCCTGAAAGAGAGCTGAAGTAGTGGACTCGAGTCATCTGTGGCCCCATGGGGTCTTTTGGTAGTAGGACGGTTTACCACGTTTGCAAGTCAGGAATTCAACCGTTTCGTTGACTGACGAGAACACTGGGGTGTCGGGAGGAACTGGCACATGGTTCAAGAGTAAAAATTGGACCACGGAAGTGTATCCACGCTCGATGGCAGCTTGCAGGACTGTTTTGCCATTTGAACTGCAGGCGGAGGGGTTGCACCCAGCTTCTATGAACAATGCCATCAATATTAAACACACTGATTCGGAATGCTCGGTGATAGCGAGATGAAGGACGGTCCTTCCATCGGATGTGGTAGCATGCACATCGGCACCTTTACGAATGAGATACTGAGCCATACGAGGATTGAGGCCGTGTGTCCGCTGTGACAACGCGAATGGAAGGATGTCGAGAGGAAGGGTAACATTGTGCGAGAGCAGGAGTTCGACCGCGGAAGTGTATCCACGCTCGATGGCTGATCTCAGAACGGGATTGTCATGTGAATTACGGGCAGCAGGATTGTAACCAGTGTCGATGAAAATCTCCAACAATCTCCGACACGTTGATTCGTCATACCGGGTGACAGCGAGGTGAACGACGGTATCGGCATCGGATGCGTTGGGATGCACATCAGCACCATGGTCAATCAGGTACTTGATGATCTCGGGAGTCGAGCGATTCCGCAATGCGATAGGTAAGATATCAGGAGGAAGTGGGATATTGGATGAGAGAAGCTCCACCACTGAGATATGCTCGACTGCAATTTCCAAAGCTGTTTCTCCCTTGGAATTGCGGGTGGTAAGTTCACAACCGGCATCAATGAAGTCCCTGACCAATTCCAAACACTCCGATTCGTTATACAGGGTGATGGCGAGATGGATGACGGTATCGCCACCGGACGTGGTGGAATGCACGTCAGCACCATGGTCAATCAGGCACTTGATGATCTGGGGAGTCATGCGTTTCCGTAACATGATTGGTATGATGTCAGGAGGAAGTGGGATATTGCACAAGAGTAGAAGCTCCACCACGGAAGTATATTGATGCTCGATGGCATTGTCAAAGGCTGTTTTTCCCTTGGAATTGCGGGTGGTAAATTCGCAACCGGCATCAATGAAGTCCCTGACCAATTCCAAACGCTCCGATTCGTTATACAGGGTGATGGCGAGATGAATGACTGTATCGCCATCGGATGTGATGGAATGCACATTAGCACCGTGGTCAATCAGGCACTTGATGATCTTGGGAGTCGAGCGTTTCCGTAACATGATTGGTAGGATGTCGGGAGGAAGTGGGATATTGAACGAGAGTAGAAGCTCCACCACGGAAGTATATTGACGCTCGAGGGCAATGTCAAAGGCTGTCTTTCCCTTGGAATTGCGGGCATTGAGCTTCCAGCCAGCGTTGACCGAGCTCCTGATCAAATCCAAACATTCTGATTCGTTATACAGGGTGATGGCGAGATGAATGACTGTATCGCCATCGGATGTGATGGAATGCACATTAGCACCTTGGTCAATCAGGCACTTGATGATCTGGGGAGTCGAGCGTTTCCATAACATGATTGGTAGGATGTCGGGAGGAAGTGGGATATTGAACGAGAGTAGAAGCTCCACCACGGAAGTATATTGATGCTCGAGGGCATTGTCAAAGGCTGTTTCTCCCATGGAATTGCGGGTGGTAAGTTCGCAACCGGCATCAATGAAGTCCCTGACCAATTCCAAACACTCCGATTCATTATACAGGGTGATGGCGAGATGAATGACTGTATCGCCATCGGATGTGATGGAATGCACATTAGCACCGTGGTCAATCATGTACTTGATGATCTTGGGAGTCGAGCGTTTCCGTAACATCGGTATGATGTCAGAAGGAAGTGGGATATTGAACGAGAGTAGAAGTTCTACCACGGAAGTATATTGACACTCGAAGGCAATTTCAAAGGCTGTTTTTCCCTTGGAATTGCGGGCATTGGGCTTCCAACCAGCATTAATGAAGCTCCTGATCAAATCCAAACACTTTGATTGGGGATACAGGGTGATGGCGAGATGAACGATGGTATCGCCATCGGATGTGATGGAATGTACATTAGCACCATGGTCAATCAGGTACTTGATGATCTCGGGAGTCGAGCGTTTCCGTAACATGATTGGTAGGATGTCAAGTGGAAGTGGGATATTGAACGAGAGTAGAAGTTCTACCACGGAAGTATATTGACACTCGAAGGCAATTTCAAAGACTGTTTTTCCCTTGGAATTGCGGGCAATGGGCTTGCAACCAGCGTTGACCGAGCTCCTGATCAAGTCCAAACACTCTGATTTGCGATACAGGGTGATGGCGAGATGAACGACGGTATCGCCATCGGACGTGGTGGAATGCACGTTGGCACCGTGGTCAATTAGGCTTTTGACGATCTCGGGAGTTGTGCGTTCCAGCAGTGCGCTTGGTAGGATGCCTGCAGGTAGCGGGATATTACATGAGAGTAGAAGCTCCACCTCCGAAGTGTATCTATATTGGATGGCATATTCCAGAGCGGTCCTGCCTTCTGAATCGCAGGCAGCAGCATTGCAACCAGCTTCGATGAACATCTTCATCAACTCCAAGCGCTCCGATTCATATTTGCGTTCATCATTTCCATGATAATTGTTGTGATACGTGATGATGGCGACATGAAGGACAGTTTTTCCGTAGGATACACTGGAATGCACACTAGCTCCTTTGCGGACTAGAGATTCAATCATCCGGGGAGTCGAGCGTTTTCGCAGCGCGATGGCTAGAATGTCTCGAGGTAGTGTAACGTTGCACGCCAATAAAAGCTCCACCACCGAAGTGTGTCCGCGTCCGATGGCTGCTTCCAGAACACTCTCGTCCATCGAGTTGCGTGCGATAGGATCGCAACCAGCTTGGATGAGCATTTCTGTGAGTTCCAAACTCCGTGGTTCCCAAGGGCACCTTACAGCGAGGTGAAGTGCAGTGTCCCGACGTCCATCCGAGGCGGCATGTATATCGACTCCCTTACAGAGCAAGAAACGAACCATAGGCACTGTTTCAGAGGTGTCACCTGTTGCCGCAGCGAGCAGAAATCGAGCGGGCGGTGGTTGATCTCGGGGGAGTAGAAATTCGAGCATGGATGTATGTGCTGCATATACAGCTCGCTCGATGAGCTCTGCCCCAAACAGACTGTTCGCAGACAAGTCGTGGCCAACCTGGCAAAGTATACGTGCCATGACAACATGGTCTTCATCCGTTTTCCTGCCGTCCCCTCCACTCGGTCTCGCACTATTGAAGATACTCCGATACAGCCTTTCATCTCCGACGATGTGCGCCCATTCCACAAATTCGTTGGTCTCCATAAGCTTCACAAGGACGCCAGTGCTGCACCATGGCATACAAACCGCGGTCGAGAGAAGCTCGAACGTTACTACACTTCCCCTCCGCAAGAGTTCGCCGACGAGCACATCCTCACCAAGATCAATGGCGACCTCGAGTGGTAAAGCGTGCCGAGAATCATCAACGACAAAACCGCGCATGTTCACATCGGCACCACATGCCAAGAGCACCATGGCATGTTCGATCTTCAACAGGTCTGCAGCATATACAAGTGGATTTGTCCCGACCCTTGGCTTGAGAGAGCGCCCACTGGAGAGAAACGACCCAAGGAGGCTGGGGGAGGAATAAGCGATCAAGACATAGAGCACAAAGTCATGTCTCGACGATGGCCATGAAGGATAAGGCCATCGGAGAACTTCGTCCCGCAACTCGCAGAGTTCCTCCCAATGTGATGGATGATGGCGAACGTCCGATCCAAGAGCTTGCAATGCTTCAAGAGTGAGTGCTGACCCGGGATCGACGTGGGCAAGGTGGTTGAAACCCGAAGTGAGGACATAGGACAGCATCGGAAAAGATTGCAGTGGTGTAACGTTGCCACGATGTGGGCCTTGTTTCAGAAGCACAGAGATGCTACGCATGCACAACTGCGCCACTTCGGAGTGAGCCTCATGGGAGACGATATGATACATCGGCGGTGCCATACGACCTGTAAGGTATTCCTGTGGACAGACCGTGATGGATCATGAGGGATGTTATTGAATGTAAGAATGACCCAAAACAAACCTTGACACTGAAATGGGATAACGCGATAATATCCTTGTCTTCGGAATATGATACAAGACTCGACAACGCACGTAACAATGCGTGTCCCAGTGTCTCACACGCGACTTTTTGTTCTCGGTGACCGATAGAGAGACCATGGACAGTTTGAGATAGGTGCAAGGGCTCCAATGCAACAGCAAGCCAACCCAGGGCACGTCGTGCCAATTCCCCCTCTGACTTTCGTTCGTCGATTGCCCCCAAAATTCTCTCGTATGTTGCTTCGAGTTCGTTGGGGAGATTGTCAAGCGCTTCCCTCAGCTCTTGTCTGGTCGTACACCGTTTCAGGGTGTCGAGTTGACACTGTACCCACCGGAATCTAGTTCAAAAGAACGGCGTTAAGTCGTAGGTTGACCCAACAAAAAAGCATCTTACCTGCCTTCCGCCCTCTCATTTAATCGGGTTTGTATTTCTTCCTTCATCGTGGGATCGGCACCTCTCAGTCGACTGTGCGAATCAATCTCTCGTCTAACATGTAAGGCTATGTCCCCTGCCATCTCGTTGGACACATTCTCGAAGGAAAGGGACGGAAGTCCTGCGAAATGATCCATGATATTCTGATGAGGTCGGCTCGTCACCAATAGCCGCACATCGGCCTCGTGCAGTGTGACAAGAGCACGTAAAAGTGCCTCGACATTGCTATCCGCACACTCGTCGAGCGCGTCAATCACTATGATGGGTTCAAAACGGAAGCAACTCGCAGCGCGCAATACCAGATCACAGAGTTTATCGAGGTCGTCGAGCGAGAGGATACCCTGACTTTTTTGTTCAAGTATTTTGATCGGGAGGTCCCCAGGATCAAGACCGCAATCTCGGAAGTGGCGCATCAATTGAGAAAGTAACGAGCGCATGACCTCCGCGGGACTGGTCGACCGCTCGTCTCGGAAATCGCAGTAAAAGGATAGTACTGCTTCTTCTTCTTGTAACGTGGTTTTGAGATGCTCGATCGTGGAAGCACTGAAAAGGTGAAAAGGTCAGGACCGGTATGATAATAACGACAAATGAACCCACATTAATACTGACTTCCCGCAACCAGCTAAGGACACGTCGATGGATGTGCGATATCCAAGTCAGCCGTGGTGGCTCATGATGTACCATTCACCGCACCTTTGCCTTGTAACCACAAAAATTTATTCCCGCCGACTCTCCAGTCTTTGTATGCTTCCGTGTTTGGAAACCAGGTGCACGTGCCTTCCTGACGCAGCCTCAGTATATCGCTGTGCTTCTGGGTGCAACTCAGAGGAGCAAGCCATCGTGAGACTTCATCCAGTTTTTCCTCTGACAAGAGCACGTTCTCAGCACGGCACACGGCCAATATAAAACATAGGCGCGATATACGTACGGCGAAATACCTTCATATGATTTGTCCCCTTTGCTTGGTTCATATCCGACAGATGGTCATCCTCGTCATTTTCGGAGTCCATTTCCGCATCGTATATTGTTACTGCACTGTCGGGACAGCGTTCAGCAGAATTTCCCGTATCGAAACCATGGCACCTACGTGCTACTCTGAATCGGTTGAGTTCCCTGATGATCATCCTTGATAGGAAGTGTATTGTTTTGGGGTTGCGGCTGATGTCTTTCACGATTCCTGGGTAGCAGAGTCAATTGCGCGTTGGGAAGGTTGCTGAGAAACCCACCAAACCTCCGAAGTGAGCAAAAAATGAAAAATATTACTATGTTTGTCGAAGAAGGTCATGGCCGCAACAATCATGTCATGGGGCGATGTAGATGTAAGAGGTCGAGGGAGGGCGCGAACCGGGAGGTCGGGTTTGACCCGGAAGATGTCGTCCATTTCCTTCAACTTGTCCAAACATAAAGGGGGCCCTCCCCTCAATAGCCAATCAACTATTCGTTCATCAGTGGCGTAATTCTTGGTGGTGATGGCTTTGAGGATTTTTTTTTTTTTTTTTTTTTTTTTTTTTTTTTTGGACAAGTGTATTTGTTACGTAGCAACTGACAGAGCTAGCTCTACATAACACACTAAGGCGGACGCCCAAGGGCGGCCGGTCCGAGGAAAAATGCGCTTACGCACGCCCTATTTTCATAGGGGGTGGATGGCTTTGAGGATTGCCTCGCAAGATATATGGATGGTTTCCATTCTGCGGAGAAACTTTTCACCCATACGGTTGAAGCTTTGATAACTCGCTTGGCTTATTTCATCTAGTAATGCCGCAGAGCGACGACGAATTCGTTGTGAGATTGTCGAAATCTCTTCAAGAGTACGCTCGCAACGATCTTCCAAAGAGCCAACTTCCATGCTGGTTTCAGTTTCGCTGGTACACAGTGAGGAGTGTGAAGGTGGATCTGGTCCTGTGCAGGGGAGCGGCTTCCATGAGGACCATAACTTGGCCTCGTGTTTGAAGGTACAGCCTCCGAGTCGGCTCTGATTGGAAGAGAACCAGAAACAGCACTTAGTAAAGTAGGCTGACAGACTTACGCCATGGCCGCATCCCACAGAGCCTGAACTGCCCTGAGGAACTGGAAGCGAGCAGCATGATGCAAGTAGTAATGAGCTGTATGGTGAAATTGTGAGCACCAACACTATCGAAAGATCCTTGCTTCCAGCAAAGAAGGTAGTAATTAAACAAGTAAAAAGTCAACCAGGCTTAAGCTTCAGCTCTAAGCTCTACTCAACAACCGACCTAACTCTCTTGGCGGGCGACTCAGGCGTGCCTCCGACCCCTTCATATTCTTCCTCTTCCTTAAGTCTACCAAGCACCGACATCTCTGTTGTATGCTCGGTCTCGTCCTCTTCGTCCAACGATTGCCCAAATGATCCCATCATCGACGATCCTTCTTCACGTGGGCCCCGGTTCAGATTGATCGGCGCGACCTTGCGTTTCTTGCCTCGAGGCTTGCGTGGCTTCTTTGGCGATGGTATGAATTCCTTGCCGTTCTTGACGGCCCATTCGATTTCGAGAACTCTGTTGGGGTAACTTTAATGTCTTGTGATAGTCAAGAAAAACGTGAAGTAGAGCCACCTCTCTCGGAGCTTGATGTTATCGGGTACGTATGTCTCTGCCTTGCGATACAGTTCAAGAGCTACCTGCAGATCACCCCTGTGCAATTTCAATCCTGCGCATGCCTACGGGTAACTTATCGCGTACTTTTCAGAATGGGCGCGTGCGAGGGCGACATAAGCCCGTCCCGTCTTCTTTCTCGACGTGGGCGACAACGCGTTCACCAGCTGAAGTTCCTTGTTGCTGCGTTCACTGAAACGAGAGTGAGTCCCTATACTCACGTCATCACGTCACGTACTATCGCTCTTCCAGCTCCGCCAGTCGTGCACGCAGCTGGTCGTCCAAGTCGCGATGGCGGGTGAGCAGTGGGGTGAGCAAACCCGGTGGTAACTTGGCATCTACCTGCCCCTGACACTGTTCGTCACCGTGTTGCTCTCGGAGCACCAAATTCTCCTTTTCTTCTTCCTGACGCCGAGCTTGTTCTTCGCGCTCCTTCAGACGACGAGCCACTTCAGCTTCTACGGCCTTTGCAATCTGTGATGGTTCGTTTAGTACTGAATGGCATGGAGGACGAGACACGAACCCGTTCGTCGATATCCTTGTCCGTCAGTTGAACCGTGGTCTCTGCGTTTTCCTCGAGAACAGGCACGAATGGTGGACGCGATTTCGCTCTAGCCAGTGGTGGCAGCAATCCAGCACCGATCCCGCTGACACGTGGCACACGAGAATGGCGGGGTCCTCGCGAAGGTCTGGGAGCCGCAGTTGTTGTGATCACCTGAGAAGCAAGCACGGGATCAGGATGGAGGACGGCGGGAGCAAGCTTCAGTGGATGTGGCTGAATGGCTGCAAAGTGGGGTTTCGCCTGGGGACGGTTGTCTAGGCAAACGGGTAAGTCGTCTCCACGCAAAATTTCTCTTTGATGACGTACCGCGCTCGTTGACTACGGGTCGGTTCTCGACATTCTTGGTGCGAACAGCGAAACTATGCACAAAGGAGAATGAAAACCTAGTGTTTAAGTTAAGAACGAGCACGTACTTGAGAGTATTCAGGGTATCTTGGCGGAACTTGATCCCGGGGGCAAGATTACAAATAAGCAACCCCACGGACGAACCACCGAGGGCATCTTGAAGGATTCGTGTCAATTTCGAATTACGGTAGGGGATGCGGGACTATGAGCACGTTAGCACGCAAATAGTACAACGAACGATGGAGACTTGCGGCCCCTTGATTCAATGCGTGTACCACTTGTCCAAGAACGCTCAAGCTCTTGTTTATCGCAGCTGATTCTGCCATACGTGTTGGGTCGTTGCCTGTAAGTTTATTGTTCTCTGAACCGGCAAGATCGACGAGATTTATTTTCCCGGTCAATGCTAACGAACGTGTTAAATGCAGATACGCAGAGGTTGAAAACACGCACTCTTCTGGGCTGCAGAGTCGGTCATTGTTACTTCGATGGTAAGCACCGCATGGGAACGAGAAGATGCTCGGTTGAGGTTCGTAGAAGCAACGGAGCGATGGCGAGAAGCACGTCTATGCTTTCTTGTTAGTCAAGAAGATGGGAAGGGAAAACTACGTACGAATAGATGTCATCGAACTCGGTCACCGATGAAATGGGAATTGAGGTCAAGTTGGCAACGAATACTTGACCAGCATCGTTTTCACGGACGGGCAGCTTAGGTGCCTGTGAATATTGTGAACACGTTGAAGTTGCGTAGCCAAGTATCTTAAACGACATACGGATTCACGGTTGACAAGGAGATCATAGACCTCATCCTTGTATATTTCCATGTATGAAACGGCCAGCTCAACACTACTGCGCTGCAAGGCCGCTTTCTGAAGGAACATTTCCTGAAGGGCAGAATTGTAAACATAGGATATACTGTACAACGTGGCAACCTACCTCGACCACTCGGGGAATAACACCTGGTTGGGCTTTCGTTCCTTGCATGGTATGGGTCTTGCCGGAGGAAGTAACGCCATATGCAAAGATAGTTACGGTCTGAAGAGGTGGTAGCGACGACTTGGCTGCAAGAAGAGGGAGCAGCTTACGACACCACTATATACAACGTCGATGAGAGAACGGACGTCCTGCTCAAATATTTGGTCTTGGGTAGAAGAGTGGTCATAACACGAAGTAAACCTGAAGAATGGTGAGGACACAGGCTGGGCAGTGGGTGGGGCGACTGACGGGAAATTGAAGACTTGCGAGAGGTCTCTTGGATTTGGGACACTGATGCAGGAGGGACCGCCGGGGGTATGTGTTATTTGTATTCCTTGGTCGTCGAGCTCGTTCTCGAGTCGCGGACGGAGACGAGCAGCGATTTTGATCCTGTGCGAGGTCATGCCAAGTGATAACGACTCAACGAGCGCTCGCGTTTGCCACTCGACGCGATAGGTCACGTGCTCGCGTCTGCCCACGCCCTCAGAGAGGGGGAACCCTCCATACTTGGAATGTCCGATGATCCGATGAGTGGGGCTCGCTTGCGTGACTCACTTGTCCGTTCGCCATGTCAAGACCAGCTGGAATTCCGTTGCTCAGTGGGCCCGCACCGACCCACCCTGGCCCCGAGCAGAAAGCGTGTAGAAAATGTGGCAAAGAGTTCAACATCTTCTTTCATCGACAGCGCAAGTGCATGCACTGCGGTAAGCTGATCATCTTTCTCGATACAACCTCACGATCTCATCCACTTCAAAGGTTTTGGCTACTGTTCCTCTTGCACCGACTATCAGGCACTGATGCCCCGTAGCCATGGCTATGATCTGGCTCCCGTCTGCGGCTATTGTATCGAATTACTCAACGGTGTGTGTTCGTTTACCCCGCGTTGTTGATCGTATCCCAACACACAATATTCAGTCACTGCCCTTGGCCGAGCTCAGCTACGATCTCTCCCTCTTGCAAAGCTTAGGCGTTACATTGTCGCTTATAACATCCCTGTCAAGAATGCAATAGATAAGAACGACCTTGTCGACGCCGCCGTGCTTGCTCGCGTACGACTCTCGATCTTCTCTTTTCTGAAATACCTCCTGATGTTCTCATAGACCCCCCAAGGATGTCTCTCGCCCACAAACGAGGACTATTATAGGAAACACTCTGTCCCCTCGTTCACTCCGCCTGGACATTCTTCCACTCCTCCAACGAACAGAAGTTCGTCTGCCCGTACTAATACTAACACCCATTCTCGACCCAATGCGTCATTCCCTCGTCCAGACCTCGATCCAAATCGCCCACAACGTCCCCAAGAAACCGCATATAGCATACACTCGACCCGATCCAGAACGGCATCTGCTCCTGCAACTCCACGAACGACACGCCCAAGTGCGGAACCCAATATTTCTCGCCCAACATCATCCACTGGACGTCCATCTACCCCAATTACCACTGGTGCTACTCACCCATCATCTGCCCCGCCACCGCCACCGATGTCCACACTCGTTACGCTCCCGCGTTCGTCGGTCTCTGCATTTGCAGTTGGTACATTGAAACAGATTCTCTTCGAAGCTCGCGTGAGGGTTCCTCCCGGTGTAGTAGAGAAGGAAGAACTGGTGGAACGTGTATGGGCTTTAGTAGAAGAAGAAAAGAGAAAGGACGATGAGGGAATTGACAATATTGGCTCTGCGATGGATGAAGATGAAATAGAGAGCATCGAGGGGCCGGATCGAGAGGAGGAAGTCGTCGTCGAGATGGTGGATCCCGAGTCGGCGGTGCACATGAATGCAGCACACGAGCATGGTCAGGGAAATGATCGTCATGCGGCCTCTGTTGGCGCAGGACATGATCATATGTCTGGCCACCACTCTGCGTCCGCGACGAACGTCAAATTTCCTCCTACTTCTCCGAAACCATCAACATCAAGCTCTCCCCCGAAGCCTGGACCCCGTTCCCATCTTAAGCCAACGAGCGCAGAACGCTCTGGCTTATGTGTCATCTGCCAGGACGAAGAGGCGAACATTGCCGTCGTTGACTGCGGGTACGTCAATATATATTTTATTATCATGTTTCTAGGTTGACATGTTTCCATGTAGCCACCTCGCCATGTGTCGTGAATGCTCTGATCTTGTTCTCGCCAGTTCTAGAGAATGTCCTCTGTGTCGCACGCGGATCGTTACAGAGGCCCGATTGCTTAGGATATTTAAGACTTGAGTCGTAGCTAGTTACCCCATAACATTGCTGACGTAAACATTGCTATTATGTGGCTGTGTTGTAGAATGTAGACGCGTCAGTGCTAATTCTTATGGGACTTGTTCACCATGTCAGACAAAAAGGTCGAGGAAAAGGACAAGGGTAAGAAGGACGACAAAGCGGATGCCTCGAAGAAAGTAGAAGAGAAACCAGTTCCTCCAACGCCTACCGCGGAGATCAAGTCGAATGTCACACTCATCGAGCGAGCCGTCGCTGACCTCGAGCCACGGTTCACTCATCGTGTATTGCGTTCGCTGGCTTCCTTGCGAAAGCGGCTGGATAACAAGATCCTCCGTGATGCAATCGAGGAAAACTATCCGACAGGTGCGTACACCGTCGTTTATACATGCACGTCGCGTGAACGCGCGTACAGAATCTGCGGTGAAAACATCGCTTCTATCCTGGCTCCCCCCTGCATTACCCACCATGGATGTCGATCAGACTGCGGCACCGTCAAACGGACCAGCTGTTGCGACACCAGTCACACCACCGCCCAAACCTACATCTGATCCGGTTCCAGAAGTAGAGATTTATTTCCGCCTCCTCCTCATCCATCATCTTCACACTTCCAAAGAGAATTACTCGAAGTCGATCGAGTTGTCCAAGGAGACAGTCGATAAGATGCAGCAACTCAATCGTCGGAGCATGGACCCGATTGCAGCCAAAGTTTGGTTTGCTGTCGAGAGATCCTACGAGCTTGGCGGAGATCTAGCCGATGCGAGACCGTGAGTTTCTTTCTTAGTTTTGCCGTGTTTCTGATCGATGATTCTTTCTTCAACATTCTAGATTGTTCCTCGCTGCACAACGTAGTGCCGCTTTGCGCCACGATGACGACACACAAGCATCATTAATCAACCGACTTCTCAGGAGCTATCTCCATTACAGTTTGTACGATCAGGCGGACAAACTTGTCTCGAAAACAACATTCCCAACTTCGGCCAGCAACCCACAGTTTGCCCGCTATCACTATTTTCTAGGACGCATCAAGGCTGTACAATTGAACTATACCGCGGCTCATACCAATCTTCAGCAAGCGATTCGGCGGGCCCCGCCGGCAAAGGTCGCACCGGGTTTCTACCAGGCAGTGCATAAACTTTTCGTGGTGGTGGAGTTGCTCATGGGGGACATCCCTGATCGTGGCACCTTTAGGCATGCTGTACTTCAGAAAGCCCTCCAGGCTTATTTTGACATTGTAAAAGGTGATTTATTTATGGTGACATCATAGCATGGCGCTCACATCCATCTATAGCTGTTCGGACCGGCTCTCTCTCTGAGTTCCAGGCAACACTGAACAAACATGCTGCGCAATTTGAGGCCGACAAGACTTATACGTTAATCGTGCGGCTCCGTCAAAATGTGATCAAGACCGGTATTCGGCGACTGTCGTTATCCTACTCGCGCATTTCGCTACGTGATATATGCCTCAAGCTCCATCTAGATTCCGAGGAGGACGCGGAGTACATTGTTGGCAAGGCTATCCGAGATGGCGTCATCGAGGGTCGGATCGTCCATGAGAAAGGCTGGATGGAATGTGAGGGAAGAAAGAACGGGTACGGCCCGGAAGTAAGCGAGGTTTTCGGTCGACGTATCGGATACTGTCTGGAACTGCATAATCAGAGCGTAAAGGTGAGTGAGAGTGACCATGGTCCTGTCTCGTCATCCACATATTCGGCCCGGTTGTCATTAATCTCCAACGAAACTCATATTTTGGTTTGCAGGCTATGCGTTACCCCTTGAATGCGCACCGGAAGGAACTTGCCGCAGCGGAAGGGGCCCGCGAGCGTGAAAAGGAGCTTGCGAAGGAAATTCAGGAGGGCGATCTAGACGACGACGGTCTGGGCGATTTCTAGGTACCAAGGTAGTACTTGTCGTGCCATTCTGTGATAAAACGAGTTGTGTATACGTGTGTGAACTAGTTTCCTTTTATGGAATTTCGGTCGTTTGTCATTCCGTCATTCCGCTCGTCGGCCACGCTCTGAGCCGACCCCGAGTCGTTCGATTGGTCTCCCTCGACATGTCCTCGATTGTTCGACGGGTCCTGCAGCGTTTTATGAAGCCTGTGAGTATAGTCTTAGTCGGTGACGCACTAACATCTTTGAAGCTTGAGACACGTCCTGACTTGGGCCTGCCAGACATACTTTGTGGGGCGTGACTTGGAAGGTACATAGCTATACCTGCCAATTCCATGGCTGTGGTCATCCCCTGCAATGCCGGACGCTGACGAAAACGACTTGCAGGGAACAAGTATTACGAGTGCCCCAATGCAAATGATGGTACACTCCGGCCTTCACGTAGGGCCGACACACGACTGACCATTCCAAAAACAAAACATTAGGTCGTCCGAAGCGCAGTATCCAGTACAAGCGTACCGATGACATGTGGACCTACATAGCTAGTGGAAAGAGACTCCCAGGTATGGATAATCCATTCTTCTACCCGCTATTCTAGCACCTTCCATACCATTCCATATTTGCTCGAAAGCGTTGTACTCATGCCAAGTTCCGTGCAGTGCAATGGTCTGCCTGGCTCACGCACACGCGTTCCGATCCACCGAGCCTCAAGGTACCTTTCCGTGCTTGTCGGAAGTTTTTTTTTCATTACCTGATTATGTCCCCCCCCGGAATGGCATTTCGCTTCATTTTACAGGAATTACAAGCAGACCTTGCTCGCCAGCATCGTGTACAAATGAACGCCGCCATTCTTGACGCACGCGATAATGAAGCACGCGCAGGCATAGCTCAGCCTTGTAGTGTGCAAGTACCTGAACCTGATCCCCATGGCGAAACAGGGTCAAAGCAAGGACTGAGACGCAGCGAGCCGTTGGCGAACATACGGTCCGACGGTGACAGCGCACCCATACCTGTGCGGGATCCGTGGGGGGAAGTGAAAAGAGGCTCAGATGAGCCACAATCTTGGAGGCCCGTAGTCCGCCGTAAATGACACCTTTGCAAGGATTTGTTGTCTGTCCATTCACTCTGACTGCAGTGCTGTCTTATGTTATTGTTTCTGATGAGAAACGTCATTGAAGCGGCCGGAACATCCACCGATCGGCGAGGCTTGGCCCACATAAACCTTCCATTCATCTAATCCCTGTCTGGCTTGTGTTGTTGTGTTTCTAATAAGAACCATCTTTCCATCAGAGGTCATCTTTCTATCAGGGTTGCATCCGTGTCTCAGGAACGCTGAAACGCCTTGTCAATGGCTGTCGCTCGTAGTAACGTTCCGAGGTACTGCTCTCCGCATTGGCGTTGATCCGGTGGCAGCTATGCACCTATTAGCATTGACATTGGCCCTCATTAGATGGTTCACTTGCTCGGCAATACAGAAAATTATTTGTCGCGCCTATCCGCAGTTTTTTTCTGATGCGCCTTGTGGCTCTATCCCCCGTTATACACGAGATTATTTGTCATACCTACTGCGCGTATTCACCGATCACACCCTGGCTGGTTGTTTCTCGAAAACTAGGGGCGGTGATGAAAGCTCCGCGACGAAGAGTCCGTCTACAATAGAGTGCGTACGTGATTTTATATTGTCCTATGCAAGTTCGTAATTTCTAGCCGAAGGCAAATTTTACGACGAGTTCGAGTTGTTCTGAGACTACAATTGGTTCGCATTTTCCAATTTGAAGCCAACCCCGACGTCTCGCTAAAAATTTGGCGCGTTTATAGACGTGTACGAGTCTCCGAATAACAGACTTGAAGACGGCCATTCAGAGAGCAATGCATGCAGCCCATGCAGTGTGTTTGTTCAAGGCGTCTGACCACAATTCATTGATACGTGCCAGCGCCAGCGAAGCTGAGCCTTGCAACCCAGGCGCTCCGCTATCCTGTATCCATTGGCAATGAAATGAGGGCCCACGGCAATGGCGCCTACAGAAACAAGTCGAGGACCCGAGTCACTCGTGGACTCGGACGCTCTAAATTCTATACCACCGATCAACGGTTAGTATTTGTCTGCTTATCCGAAGAGGCCTCACAGGCCGCACATCCAGTGTATGTATTGTATTCATAGATTCAGGGATGCCATGCTGATCGTGACTCTTGTGCTTGATGCAGGTTGCTGCATTACGCCGCTTACACCTCAACTTCGCTACATATGTTGTCGTTATGCCCATTGTGTCTGTTTTGTGGAAGCCCACTGGCATTACGCGATTGGTGTGCGTTGATCAATAAGGTTTAGTTACCGATCTACTAATGTCCCGTGTTGGCGAACTTCAAGTTATCAATTCCTGTCAAGTTTTCCGGAATCTGAGGATCCTCCTTGACTTATGACTCTTCGAAGTCAAGTTACAACAACTTACAAACCAAAATAGGGTATATGCAGATCTGTCCCTGGATGCCACCCAGCTACCACAGCCGCCCGGAATCACTGTATTCGGTACCGTCCGCGCTTCCTATAGATGCTTTGCAGCATGGTTCCCTTTGTGATCAACCAGATATGAAAGACACCGAACCCAATGGCTTCTTATGCTCCACTGTCTCGAATGAGATTGTTCTGCGCCAGAGCTCTCAATGATTGGTTTTCACTGGAGAGAACTATATTGAGTCAGTGTCATCCTGAATGCGAATCTCATGATTCGACTTGACGTGGACGTCAGGTGCCATTACATATGTGCTCGGTGACTCCGAATCGCGGCAAAATATTTTCAAAGTTTGATGGGACATGCATGCCAATGGCTGGATGTACAGCAAAACTTGACTCGCAACTCCTGCAGGGCAAGCCTCGTGGCGTTGTGTGTCACGCTAACCAAAGCGACCATACACGTCCGCAATAACAAATAGGAAGAAGGGCATACAGCTTGAGACACATTGCCAGCATTCCGAATTCCCGAAAACCCGAGGAAACCACTGGGTGATTTCTTATCCTCGTTTTTTCTCCTGGTAGGGAAATTTTTCCACATCTGTTAGCTTGGCACACTCACGATGATCGCATATGGATACTCCCAGGCATAGCCTTGACAAGCCTTTGGAGAATCACTTTCCCAACATCCTGTGGGAGGGGAAAATAAGTTTTATAACTTCACCAACTGGGTCAATGTAGGAGTATTGTGTCCATGGTATGTACATTCAATGTTATTAGGACTCTTCACGTTGACGATTACCTTTTATATATACAACAATAGGCCCTACGAGGACACCGGATCAGTGGCCGATCGCTTGGCAAGCGTCCAAGTAGTGACCTTCGACAGCCGTAGGAGTTAAGACACCGGGCCCGGCGTTCCACAGCATCATGGTCAATTAGATCCATGTCGCGGAGATAAGTGACATACTGAGATCGATCCAATACCGAATTGTGGTACGTATCGTGTGAGGATCCTTTCTGGCTCAAGGAGATCCGTTTGAGGGGTCTGTTTTTAGCGCTGGTGCCGGTCACTTCAGCCTACAAGGATATCGTGCCTGGACTTTAGAGACCTTCAGGCGGCTCAGCGCTTGGCGTTTAGCACTTGTAATTGGTAATTTCAAAATTGGCGTTTTCTAACGCCTTGTAGGTCGACTTGATAATATCCATCGCTACAAATAAAATATCTACAAAACAAAGGTCCGTGGACAAATCAAAAGAAACGAATCAAAGAAATAAGAACGGTCTAATCGGCCATCTATATGGGTATATGGTCGGATTGGTGAGAATGAGTATGACTATTTAACCTTCGACGCTTTGTAAACATTGAAGCCACTGTTCTGCAAACCGAGTCCTAGAACGTTCGCACTACTGTTGCGAGAGAGAAAATCAACTGGGGTCAAGTCCAGAATTTACTAACGATAGCTAAGAATCCACATTAGGACAGATACGATTCCCGGAATAAAAGACACCATACCCGTAGTTACGCGATGGAAGGTGTTGGGCTGAGGCTGATGTAATCGGCTGAACAGGCGGACCCATCCGAACACCCGATGAGCGCGACGATTCGGGAGTACCACATGCTTGCGGGTTGGGCTGACGAGAGTTGGGCCACTCGCTACGGCGGTCAGGATTAGACCAGGGAGTTTGTTGCGGCATATCGTGTACCCCGCGGGGTACGAGTCTGGCTTGTAATCAGTTCAAGTTCAAAGGGAAAATACGGGTTTCCTACTCAGTCTTTAGATTGAAAAGCGTCGGCAACCAGCTGGGCATGGCTCTAAATCAACGCTGCTGGTTCGTCTGCAAAAAAGCCGATGTTCAGTCCACCAACTAGTGTTGTGATGAAAACGGACTTGTCGTAAAAATTCTATGCTCTCGTGAAGACGCTTGTTTGAGGTGCAATCTTGATGGCCCATCGATTGGTCCTTTAAGTGGTGGCTGCTTGTGTGGCATACAGGCTCGAGGCAATGTCTTGCTGTATGGAAGCGGCCCATCTACCATGTTCTTTGCTGAGAAGTGGCCGTACCCAAACCTGTTGTCGCACAGCCTGAGACTAGCACAGCTTTGTGGGGGAATATTCCCCAAGAAATCTTTAGCACCGGTAGACCCTCAGGCTCCAAGCTTCAGCAGGCCTCGGATCTCATAACCTGTACAATTCTTGAAAGATGTACGCAACAACTACAACTACAAACAAGAAGTCGAACTTGAGGATGCTTCGTTAAGCCTTGGCGTACCTCCCCCTCGGAATACTTGACGATAGAATCCTCAGTTAGATCAAGTCACAAGGGTGATGGAACGCAACTAACTGATTTTTTGAGAGGTCAGTCCGACCCGTGCCGGGTTGGGGAGGGGCAGGCTCGTTCGATTTGGGCGGTGTCCCTTTCTGGTTACTAGCTTGACTACTTCTGAAGGAAGCTCAGCGACTCTCCAGAAACGCAACGGAAATTTATAACACACTCTTGGGTAGACGTCCTGCCAATGCTACCTGAACTAAGATGTGTTGCTATCTTACTGTTATCTCTTCCACGCTTGGTGAATCTATCGTCAGAGGTACTGTTGGCAACGATGAGATTCACTTGATCAGCTCGAAACCAGTTTAGACAGACTCTTCTTGGGTCACGTTAGGTGACTGAGGAGGAGAGTAACCCGAGTCAGAATCACTGTCCACATCATCCGTCGTCGTTGGTTCTCTGACTGGCTTAGTTACAATGAGAAGGATTGAATGTGAATACTCACCCATCAAGCGGGTGTGGGGACACGTATTCTTCGGCCGCCATCGAAGAAAAAGTTAATGTTCAGATGATGGCTGGCAGGCAGTGGGTGACTAGTGGGATCGTGGAATAAAAGGACGCCTCTTTAGAGTCCAGGGATATCGATACGCGCTCATGATGAACTTCTTGATCCCCCGATTGAACTGGTGGGAATAGAGAATAAATGTGTCTTCGCAGACGCTGGTAGATAACAACGATAGTTCGATGATGAAATATTGTCAGCCAGACGCGCATGGCCTTCAAAATACGTGCCGAACAGGTCCTGTGACTGGAGCGAGTGGCTTCGAATTCTCGGAAGAAGTACAAAGTAGCGTCTCGTTGGATCCACTTTTCTTTATGTGGCTCGTTTTGGGTCCCCGAACTAGGAAAGTATCTGGGGAGTTGGCGGGGATCATTGCCAAGGCACTGAAAGAGGCGCCAGCGATAATGATCGATTACGTCAACTTGGAGTGTACGGGGTCATGAATCCTGTGCCCGATTATTAATCTCTCTCTCTTTGTTTACTTATGTTGATTTCTTCGTTAACTTCCTAAATCTGAATCTGCCACAGCAAGGCAGTAGCTGGCAATACTCTCTAAGGGATCAAGTTATAAGCCAGCCAGAGTAAGATGTCTATTCTATAATTCCCATCATGCAAACCAGCGATTGCCACGCTCAACTTGAAGGACTTGACACCGAATGCCATTTGCAGTTCATTCCCGTAACTTCCTCAAATACCGCTCGATATGACAGAACAGCGCAGTGAGTCCATTTGGCAACTGTTTGGACGAATGACCTATAATTTCCTAGCATCCGACTCTGTCCTCAAGTCATCGCCCGGGGGCCAGCGTCCCGTAGCACGTCAGTTCATGCACCGACAGCTTTGATTTCATCTGACGCATTAGCC
Source organism: Aureoboletus auriporus (assembly GCA_038089615.1). Taxonomy (NCBI): domain Eukaryota; kingdom Fungi; phylum Basidiomycota; class Agaricomycetes; order Boletales; family Boletaceae; genus Aureoboletus; species Aureoboletus auriporus. The sequence goes on from JBBPLF010000106.1 coordinate 59,846, forward strand.
GAAACAAGTACGTCATCTGCCTCAAAGTGGATACGCTTCGTACATCCAGAGGGACAGCCATATTTTGTGCTGTACAGCGACTTCAATTTTGCGATTGTTACCGAGGCCGACGTCGATGACAGACAAACAGAAGAGCGAATTCTCCATTTCATAGAGAAAGCGAACAGGGAATTGAAATGTTACGAAATAAACATTCCTCCCCGATGCGAACTATTCTTGGAGTTGGGGGACGATCACATGTCTTGCAACTACTACTTCGTAGATCACGTTGCAAAAGGTTTGTTCTGGCTTGAAGAATTACGTTCTGAATTGCTTGGGATTCCGGCAGCGATGTCTCCCTCGCATCTCGGTGTGTTTTCTTACCTGATGGCATTGAACATGTCTCACACTCGGACAGAGAAGGCGCTGGAGGGACTATACTGGATGCATCTCGAGTATTTTCCAATGCATCACAAGTCCCGCGAACAGGAATTGTCTCAGTTCGTCGATGACCTATACAACATTATTTCTCATGGTCAAGCAGGTAAGACATACTACACAGCCATAAATTGTCATCTAGTCAGTCAGCTAACCCCGCCCGGCAATAGACAGATTGACGTCAAGAACCTCCACGTTCCCCTATACAGCAGACACATGCAAGCAGTTTTTGGAGCTATTGTCAAGGAAGAGAGGTGGGTCTGTCGCATGCGATTCTGCGCTTCTTGATGTCATGCATACGTCACAGGGCAATACGTGGATGGCTATACTCTCTGCTACTCCGGTAAGAAATTAATTAATCATCCCTTCTTGCTCCTGATCGTGTTGAATCACTGGTAGCACGCCTTGCTGGGTGCATAAGTACGCTTCATTCTTCGTAAATGGATCATGGAACTAACGTTCATTTGCAGCGAACCAAAGGTTTGTTACGTTCTACGGGCAGCGGTCCGCTCAGCTGGATAGATTACAAGAAATGTGCCCAGCCAACGCCATCGAACACCAATGGTTGTCGACTGTGGCAAATATGCTACTATTGGGCATCCCTCGGCATTACGGTCGCCTCATGGAAGACCTGTATGTGAATGAACAAGTATATGCGGATCAATGGACACATTTCATGTCTCTCTGCCTTGCCGATTGGACGAGCAGTTTATCATGGGTACGCTGATATATTGGGCCCAAGGTTGCCATTTTTGACATTTAAGTGCAGAGCCTTCCGGTACTCATGTGAGTCAACGGACCATCCATTTACAGTGATGTCTAAAAATGGGGTGTTTAGTGCTAGTGTCCTTCTTGCCAGTGTGCGCGGCGGCACAGTATCCATGTCAATGCCACCGGTACTGTCTTGCGCAGTCAGCATCGCTTCCGCCTCCTGTCTCCATCTTAGACACCAGCCACTTGTGGAATCCACCGCTACCGTCGGCGTTCGTCCCTCCCTGATATTGACCTGTGCCCAGCACTGACAGTTTTCTAGGCCCGATACCTGCGCTTCGCCAAATCGCACACTCTAGGGTTCCTTCCCTCATCGGTTGCATTCAGTCTTCCCAGGGCGAGTTACTCGTGGGGAGTAGGTCTCCTCATATTCCAATTTATTTTCGTTGCATCCAACAGCATCAGCAAACTTGTTGCGCTTGTTGCTGCATCTATCATCGCTGCATTGCTCGTCTTGTTGCATCATGTGATACATCCAGAGGAAGCGAGCATTGCATCGCTACTCAGGTCCTTCATTCCGCTACGTAATGCGCATCTGTATGCCTTCGACGCTCGCGCAGGCGGCGAATCGATGGTGTAGAGTGCGCCTGTCTTCTCTAGTTCACCAGGACTACGAACAGAGGTGCTTTGCTTTAACATGCGTCGTGCGAGGATAAAGCACATCGAATCCACTCATTCTGGCATTTGCACTTCTTGCTTCAATGTACCTGATACTCAGCCTGTGGCGAAGTCCGATTGACACTGGGCCCCTCATTAAACACCCGAGTTGAGGTATAACTCTCCGTCCCTATTTAGCTACTGGTCTCAATTGTTTACTATTAGCCATAGAAACGGGTCTGATTCAGTGACTGAGATCCCTGTCGATATTGTACTGCTAGACTTGCTAACGTCAACACACTTAGTTTCCGTCCCTCTCGCTTCTTCGAGTAAATTGTCTTTGTGACCTACTGTAAGTTTCGTTCTTTTTCGTCAATTAAGTTCCGTGAACTCACACAGGTTCTCTGACATTGTTGGGTGGTTTCCTCAACCGAACTACCTTTCTTTCTCGTCGACTTGAAATCCTACTATTTCACTTTTTGTGAAAAACTCCACACATCGGACACAAGTGTATTGAAAATTTACTCGCTGTTGCAATTCCGTACTAAGAAGGGGATAAATATCTAAAGACCGAAGAAAATAATCTACCTGGCTACTAACAAGGTAAGTTTTAACTGCGAGGTCGGATTCGGGTTACAGAACTCTGAGTCTAAAGCGCCTACTAGCAGGCGCTCACAACTTACAAGACGTCTGGACGACACCGTGATGGGCAAGAAATTTAGTAAATGTTGCCTCGGAGATTCGATATTAACGTCGGCTACGCACTTAGGATGGAATCCTTCAGTTAGAATTGAGCAGCTCCCAGATGGATTCCAGAGGTATTGTTGCCTTCTCGGGCTGATAGCGTCGATAACAACGAAATGACCTCCCTACCGGTTGAACGTTGAACACTTACTTTCATCATGGTGCGTTCCCTTAGTACCAAATTTGACTGGCCAAGGGGGGGACTTGCCAATGGACAAGAGAACGAGACTTCGAGGCGATCGTTCTTGATCATGAAGCGCTACATTTTGGTACTGACAACCTTTCCAAGTGATCTATCTGTTTTGGTTTAGCTCGCCGATCACGCACACATTGGACTCCAAGGACTCGATACATAACCTGGCGGGGATACAGGGTCCCGATGAAGCCATTATCCTCGGCGGCGGTTGGGAAGTACTATCGCTTAGCGTACCCGGATTAGGACACTCATTACGTCGGCTTTCATCCTTGGTCAGCTGAACAAAACTTCTCTGGGCCCGGCGGTGTAACTGCACTTCCAGGAGTGTGCCAGTGGGAGGTAGGGAGGGTTTTAGCTTTGGATCATAATCGTGCTTACTGACGTTCTTTCTTGTGACGCAGAGCACAGAAAAGAAAATTTCCTTTACTATGGCGAGCTGCCGCGTGACTCGGAGCTGGAATACGTCAATCCGAACTCTCGTGAACGCGAGCAAGTATTGCTGCGATGCACTCATTATCGTTGACAGGGATCCCCGTTCACATCCCACTCGTATCCAACAGCACTGCTCGCAGCTCCATCTGTTGACTGCGCTTACAAACTTGAAGTGAATGGACGTGACGAAACTTGAATACTTTGGCGTCTTGTTTACGACAACTCTGGGATGATACTGTTTGCCACATCGTCAAAATACCTCTTTGAAAACATGTCCTCGTCAGTCACGCATCTGGTGGTTCCCCACTGTCTAGTTAGCTACCTTCACGTGCTGTTGACCCACACAGGAATAGAAAAGTGAACAAAATCTTTCATGTCTATTATCATCTTACACACCCTGACCCCGATCGCCCTCAGACGACCCGGTCCACCAAACTCTGCGACTCAAAAAGGAAGCACGTTATCCCCACCGGTCAACCAGCGGCCAAGGGTACGAGTTGAACCTGCTTCCACTGGCACCAAACTGGGAGAAATTGGACAGTAGGTCGATGGCCATGCAGATAGGGATAGGAATCCTGTCTTTCCAGGGTCGCTGACGAGCTCAGTAAGAACGAATGGGGTGCAACTTGCGGCCTGCCATGGTCTTCCGAACTTTCATGACGCCAGCCCGGGGACACGTCACTGGCATAATTGAACGCACCGTCCATTGCAACTTTCAGGATCCTGAATTCGGGTATCTGACTGTGTGTCATACGAAGGCCGGAGACGAAGAGAATCCGGAAGAGGTGATTCATCCCACTCGCGACGCCGGGGGACGAAGTGGGTGGTAGACAATGCTTAGACGGATAAGATCATGTCGTTGTTCTGTAAAGACATGACGGACAAGTCGGGTCTTCGATGAGGCAATCGATTGACACATTCTATGTTACAGTATACAGCGGCTAACTTCAAGTTTTTTAATCTCGATTGTTGTGTTTAGCCTTCACACTGCCTCAGTATGTTGTATACATTTCCGCGATCCAATCCAATCGAGATTCTAAACCTCAATCATTATGGCCCAAAAAGACTTTGAGATATCATGCATATCTTGGTTTGACTTCAGAGATTCGGAGAAGCGGCTCAGCAATTAGGTCGATTTCACATAGATCATTCAAAACTAAGACAACAAGACAAAGAAACAAGGACAGTATGATATATAGGTCATCTACATGGGTATAGATCATTTACATGGGTATAGAATCAAGGCTGGCCAGAGGATGACGCCAGTTGTATGGGTATATAAGTGACCTTCCACGCCTTGGAGACATAACAGTGTCACATCCACTAAACTTTGCGAATCGCGTCATCGTTGCGAGGCAAAGTAGGACTTGGGATCCAATGCACCATGTTCAACGACCACTCCTAGGAGATTCACGAGATCATATGAGGATGATGAAACCCATGCTCGAAAGCGTTGACCATACCTGTAACCTCGCCCCGAAGCATGACCTCGAACGTGTGGATCATGACTCGATGTAGCTGGCATCTCATCATGTGGACCCGACCCAATACACAATAAACCTTTGAAAAACGACCAAGCACCACGATTCGGAGACGATGGTTGCGGGCCGGACAAATGTGTTGCTATCACTTCGTCGGGTCTCCCGCGGGGAACGAGACTAGTTTATGATCAGTTCGTGCCATATAAAGACGGAGTCCAAGTCTCCTACCCAGTTTTCAGGCTGAACACACTTGACATACAACTGCCGGGCATGACACTAACAAGTGAACGGATTTCGTTCCTGAGAAGCGACTCGTAATCAGCTCTCCGACCTCCAGACACCGCTGTGATAAAGAAACGAACCTGGTGTAGTAGAAAGTCTAAGCAGCCGCGAAGACGTCTGGTTCTTGAGGTTCTGTTTAGCTGTGCCGTGGTTCTTGGCCTTTTTAACTTGCAGTACTACCTGTATAGCATGTGGGCTCGAGGCAATGTCTTCCTGTATGTTGCCGTATACGGCCAGAAGACTCGGATCATCTCCCATGTTTTCTGTGCAGGGAACACGCAGTTGTTTATACGAGTACAACGAGGTGCATGGTTTTACGTAATTTAGCACAGCTTTAGCTTTGCCAAATTTGCACACTTTTCTTGGTCAGTAGTGGTGTTCAAGGTGACTAATTTTGGCACAAAACCCTACAAAACCCTAGCTAAACCCTAGCCTGCAATTTGACTGGATCTGACCTGATGTTTAAACTCAGCTGTGTCGGCACCGACGGCACAACCACCCAAGCTTGCTCGAAAAAATTCTAAGTATATCATTGACAATGTGGAACTGTGTGATGCTAGATAGCACAGAGAAAGAAAAAATAGTTCCCAGCAATCTTCCTTCTCACCGATGCCCTACCGCTCCACCCGCAGGGCTCTAGCCCAAACAGCAACCAAAATTGTTGAGCGACAAAACAAGGCGTATTGAACGATGAATGCGAGAGTGGAGAACAGGCATTTTAGATCTCCGTTTGAATGCTGCCTCATGGTAGACAACCGTTTCACAAATCTCACAGGT
>JBBPLF010000107.1:0-65518 GCA_038089615.1 Aureoboletus auriporus
ATCGTATCAATAGGTTAGAGAGACTTACCACGAGTACAGGCGCAATGGAAGAGTTCATGATAGTGCAACAATGAGATGTCGAAGTCTACGATGCAGATAGCAAAGTACGTGTGACACTGCACGCATCATGGCATCTTATAAGTAGGTAATATCATGCATATAATGTAGAGTTGATTTCGCGCCCACCTTTCTTCGCGCGCAACGGGTCACCGCATGACAATCCTGTTAGTAACTCGTTGATGCATTGGATGTAATCAGATAAAGATCATGGTTCCATTGTTATCAACCTGGTGGTAAAAATTACTCAGCTAATGTGTCACCTTTACGATTGAGCGTCGATAATTAATGAAACCGGATTGAAAGCGTGGGACATGGAATGACTCAGACGGTTGCACATGCAGTCAATCATCCAATCATACCATTGTCTAAGGTTAGAAATGGGAAAAGAATCTTATAGGTCCCGTGTCTTCTTTCGTTGAGCCTGACTCACCAGAGTCATCACTGATTAAGCTAGTCGGACCGAGCAAACATGTACCCAGTCAATGTAGACTTTTGACCAGCCGTTCTGAACCCGATAAGCTTTGGAATCCCCCTGTTATTGGTATTAGCACTACAGCCTATCGTAAATATGCCTAGTATGAACTTACCTAGAACATGCTTCAAGCACTACATCCAAGACGAGATCAATTATGCCTCAATGAGATTCATGCTTCCGAGTGTTGGATGACCACGACTACCTTTGCTGTTTCAAGTTCACAACCAAGTACGCCCGACAAGCATGTCCACCGTTTGTCTACAGTGACTCGGACGTCCATCCACCTTATAGTCATCGTCTCGGACCCCTGAAAAAGGAGGATCACTGACCAGACCAGGCCATCGAGGTACTGCTCCGGATTTCGAGAATATCCGTCATCGAACTCGCCCGATAATTGACATAGAACATGTCCAACCTTTCTTCGAGTGCACTTCGAGTCGACGACACCTTGAGCATGTTGTTTAGCATCCCGGTACTGGGGTCGATCACCTCGGCAATGACCGGGAGGTACACGAGTCCAGGAGAGTAACTGAAGAGCGGCCATTGTAGACCAAATACAGTTACCAAGCCAGGTTGAACTGTCCAAACGACACTGTCAACCAGTGGACGGACCCCGTTCGAGAATAGCTACAGCATCTTGGATCCCCGAGTATAGACCTTGGCCACAACTTGGACTGTGAACATTGAGAAACCATGTTTAACGAGGCCGCATCCGTGGACGTCTTATGTAAGAGAGGGACAGAATGAAGTAATCGCTTTCTTACCACCAGCAACAAAAACCCTCCCAACACCAAACTCATCGGCCATGTTATGTTGGGTCTGTCGAGAGTCACATAGAACCAGCAACTCAGGCTTGCAAATGTGGCTTACCCGCGAAGACAACCTTGTTAACATCAATCGTCGTGTCCTGTCAGGTCGGACATGCATTTGATCAACAGCGACCATCTGATTTGACTCGTAGTCCCGCGAGGACATAATAAGTCGGTAACCATCGGGAGCGATTTCCAGTTGGGCGAAGCATGAGACTACGCTAGGCCTATCCTTCAAATAATGTGTGAAACCATTGGGAATTAAACACTCACAGGTTTTTCCGAACTGCTGCCCAAAAAATGTCAGTGCTGGACCAAATAGATTCGATCATCTTACAACAATCATTGCACAGAACAAGCAAGACATGCATACGTTTTTGTCAAGACCGTTAATTTCCATGCGAATATCTGTGACCACCAAGGTGGAATCCAGGCTGATTTCACCGAGGAATGTCAACCCAAGTTGTTTCTGGGGCTGAGTGACAGAAAATGATTTATCCCATGCAAAAAGAGAGCTGGGTGCAGGTTTCGAAGTCTCGAATGTTTCAGAGGTCATTTCACTGTCCTTCCGCTTGACCAACTTTGCAAATATGCAAACAATTTGAGTTCTGTTTCCAGCTCGACAATTTCTCAGTGTCAGAACGTAAAATGCCTTCTATCGTTGGTCAAATAAGAAACTTGGGATGACAACGTGCAGAATTAGCCATCTCTGTCCGCTAGTTAAAAAGTACAACTTGCCTATAGAATCGAGGGAGTTGCATGGGCTTTTATAGTGAATATCAAGAAGGTCTTGATCGGCCTGAGCATTCCAGGCTTGTACTCCAGGATTGGCAGTACCAGCGTAGCTCTCGGATGCATATCATAGGCACGAATTGAACGGAATACTTCAAATATGCTCGGCTATAATTAAAACACTGTAACACAAAATTGTCAGTAAGCACTAGCACATGGTTCATCCTGCTCTGGGCTTACCTATACTGCGCTGCTATGTCGGCTGATATGGTATTCAGGTGCCTTATCCATGATGCAGATGGGGATCCGGCTCTGTAGCAAGATAAGCGCGGCGACGAGCCCAGATGAGCCAACCTCAAGTTAACGGGACCCACTAGCGTCGTCGATTGCGCTACAAGTTAGAGCGATCTACGAATAAAGGCGCTGCAGGAGAGATCACGATGGTGCTCGAACTTGGCGAGGTGAATCGTGCAACCTATAAGTAACTCATGGCTACGATTTAGTCAGCGACTCATCGACATTCATTGCATCGCATGTCAACCTATTGGTGATTTAGGGCGATGGCTTCTCTGCCGGTGGACGCGCGGGGATGGCGACTCGTGACGAGTCGAACATCCGACCGTGTAAGTACTTGCGTGGTGTATTGTGGATAATCGGGCATAACAATCGAAGGTTGAGATCCAAGATCACGTTCGCTCGTACGTCTACCCTCCTGTTATTCCTACACAATCGCGATAATCTCGCGGTGAACCATATACTATAACAAAAGAAAGTCAGCGAGGGAAAAAAAAGTCGTTTACCTCGTAGGCAATACATCACTCACTGAATCCCTAAGTACTCTTCCCGGGTGCTATACCCAGTCTCCGATGCCTCTCATCCCGTTCCCGCACCTTATCCGTAAGCTGTCTGAACAACGTCGCAGTTGCGGCGTCGGTGTCCTGGGAAACTGGATTCGCCGACGGCTCGGCGAGTTTCTTCATCTTGGAAAGGACTTTTTGACGGGTTTCGTGTGCAGATTTTTGTTGGGAGACGAGGGTGCGGATATCTTGGATGTCGGCGTCGGTCATGGGGATTAGTGTTGGTGAGCGACGGATCATTTTGTTCAAATTTCGTTAGTTTTTTTGCAGTGGTTATGAAGATCAAGGTATGTGAATTATGTAATCAATGATGATGATCCTTGCCCCCGGGCGTGCTTTTGAATACAAGTTAATCATAGATAGTAGTTACAGCTCATGTTGGTCCAATTGACAGTGGAGGTCATTAAAAATGTAGCAATGTCAACACTATCCCAGGTTCATAACCTGTGTGTCTTACAGGTTATGAGCCCTGAATAGTTGTTGCCACCCTGAGGATTGGATCTCACCAACTACTAGTACTAGCACACAAGACAACTGCACCATATGACCTATTAGACTGTGCAAGGATGTTATACACAGATTTAGAATTACTTGTACCATAAATACCTAACTTACTATTGCTCCTTCAAGTTCAACCACACTTGCAATGCACTTTGACTTCCTCTCACAAATGACCAGTGGAGGTCATTCAACCCTAACCCTCCAGCCAGCTAATCCAGAAAGCTCCGTCGCAGTTGACTCTCTAGTAGCACACAGTCAGGCTCATCTTCAAACTGCAAATAAAGAAAATTAACAAGCAGGATCTGTGTGAAAAACACACTAAGCGCCAGGTGAGTGTTTGCCAGTCAGGTAAGTCACGCATTTTTTCCTCACTCAGCAGTGAGTTGATGTCAACATTAAGTATTCCGGGATTCATATACATAACCCATGTGCATGAACCCTGAATAGTTGTTGCCGCCATAAGCGGCGCTACTAGTACTTGATATCGCAGCTTGATACAACACGTAATTATTATGGAATCAAGGATTGCTAGTTACGTCTCTCAAGTTCTTAAAATCACCAGCAGCAAGTCTTGCCTTGACCTCCTCATCCACATCTCTCCACGATTGCCTCGTCTCTGACGCAAAAAGTACTCCCTCCATCTCTGTCCTTATCCAAGAAAATAACATCCGAGGTGAAAATGCAATCGCCACAAACACGTCCACCACGCCTGCAAACATCTCCGGTTCCAGCGGTGAATCGATCAGGTTGATCTGATCAAAATCCCTTGAGGGGTATGACACATCCATGCCCTCCGGGATACACATAAACGTGGGGGTGTTGAGCAGGATAGAAAACCCGCGCAACAAAGGACATGTTCGAAAGAGTCGGAGGAGACCATCGAGGGAGATCCCTCCACTGGGAACGTGCCAACCCAAATCGTGGTTAATGAAGAGCTCTTCAATGCAAGGCCATGCGGATGCCAGTTCGACGAGCTCATCGTCTGTCAGACTGACGGGCTGCTCGAGGTTTATTTTGAGGGAATGGAGGTTTCCAAAGGCCATGCAAGGATATAAGTCGTCGTAGGAAAATGAATAGTCCTCCGATCCGACTTCACCACAAGAACAAAGTCGACGCATAAGATAACGTTGGCTCTGAACGTTGATGTGTGTGAGGGTGTCCGCTGAACAGACGTTCCTGAGAGTCATCATGAATGAACGGATGGTTTGTTGTGATGGGGATCCAGGAAACCTGACGATGAGTTCCTTCATTGCTGGAAGTCGGGCACGAACGAGTAGGTCGACTATGGGAAACAACCATCCACACACTATCTCGCAAGATATGAGATTAGAGAAGACGAGAACAGTGTTGGAAGGGAGGATCTGGCTTGGTACTTCAGCCTTGAGTATGAACGTCAAATGTGTCAGCGTAGACATGCGGGAAACGTGTAAGATGGCATCCGCGTGTAATGCAACCTCACGACAGTTGAGGTACCGAAGATTTGACCAACGAAGGACGTGTCCAGAAATGACGTCGTCAAGCTCTGCGATCTGGCGAGGCATAACGAGCCGAAAGCTCTTTACGAGTGGATAGACGCTCCCAGCAGATTCGAGTACGTTCCGATATTCGTGGAGCACATCTGCACGTTGGAAATCGAGGTACAGTATTCTTAACGGCTCGGCAGCAACGTGCTGCAGCGGAAACGGCCTTCCACTATACCAGCAAAGGAATCGGAGGTTCGGAAAGAGTGTTCCGCCGGCATAATTGAAAAGCGTTGCAACAGACTCTTCTTCGAGGCACAACTCCATGAGTGTATAGTTGAGAAAGATCCAGACACGGCGAGCATAACTTCGGATGGTAGCCCACTCAGCTTCAGTGAGTGGTCTTTTAAATGCATAGCGCTATGAAAGAAAGAAAAGAAGAAGATAAATAGATGTAGAGGGATGATAATGAAGTCGACAAATGCCTTACAGATGATCTCCACGAGTAGGTGGCATCGGGGACATAGGTGGCATCAGGAACACACCGTGCTAAAGCAGATAGTTCTGGTAATTCAGACCAGAGTACGTCCAGCGCCGGTTCCTTGAATGTCCTACATGTTCTGGCCAGCGCGGCTAGATCATTGGTATTAGGCAATCGTTCGTAGACCCACTCCCAATCCTCCTTTGGGGCAAGATGACCAAAGATGTTGTAGAGGAGCTCGGGAAGCCGAAGTACGAGGTGCATGAGTGTGTCACGGTGAAAGATTGAGGAATTGAATGTCAGAGAGGCCCACTCTACCTTTTATCCCTTACATGCATTATCTGCCAATTTGGAATTTGCATGACACCATTGAGCCACAGACAAACGTCAAAGAGGGCGCAACTGCCAAGGTTACCCATCCCTTGGTTTGTCCTCTTGGATTAGTCGTTCAAGTTCAAGCCTTCCGACTCGGACGCGCTGTGGGCCTGGTGTGTCAATGAACAACACGTAATTCGTCTTTCTCGAGTGGAGTACTGGTAGTTGGATTGCCTCGCCCAGCTCTTCGGAGGCTCGTTCATCATGCGAGTCATATTACCACCGCGCACGAGTAACTAGTCAACTCGTGGCCTTTTCAAGGTTTAGTGTTTCATCCTTTTGCACACAGCATCAGCCTGCTCGGATTGGCGAACACTTCAACACTGCTGGCAACGGAGTCACCCTTTCCGGCTCACTGGCCCTTAACCCCAGATATATCATAAATTGGCTTGTGGGTCCAGAGCCTAGACCCGGATCAAATCAATCACCCGGGGGCCGGCGTTCAAACGCGTCTCCGACCAAGAAAAAGAAGACCGCCCGCTTCTCCATTGTTCCCCTAAAACGACGCGTGGTTACGTCGCACGCGTGTCACTCACCCTATGAAGTAGCTCCTTGGATCTTGAATATTTGAATCTTCAACCTCACCGGCACCCTCGGGATGACATGTCAAGCGAAACTTGACTCTCCCCCATCGGAGTCAAATCACGAGTCCCCGCTCTCTGCTCAATGTAATATTTATTATGTCAACTGTTCAACGTTCAACCTGAATGTCACTACCTGCGCACAACCAACGAGACGAGACGTGAACGCACGAGTAACGACCCCTGGATTAAGAGACAATGCAAGTTGACAACACAGCCCCACGGCCAACCCATTTTTGTGCCATTGTCCGCCTGCATCTGGAAAGATGTGACGGTACTTTTTGATGGCATGACGTGAACGACGTCGTTCCTCGGCCTCGTGGTTGTGAGCAAAAAGATCCGTGCCATTCAGTCCATTTCTTGGTAGCCGTGAACTTTTTCTCGTACTAGTATTCGATACTCATTCACATCGGTATGTATGCCATGATTAATTCAAAGAAGCATGCCAGCGTTGTTTCGAAGAGATTTAGATTTTATTGTGAAGAAATCGCAGAAAGTAATAAACACCAGTATGAAGAAGAAAATTGTACGGTATGGTATCAATAGAAAACAGAGGTTGGGGAGATAAAGTTGACGACATGCGTGCGGTGAGAGGCGTTAAGCGGAATAGGTCAAGAATAAAGAAGCACCAATTGGCAACCAACCAATGCAAAGACAAGCGGCGAGCAGCGGTGGATGGATATACAGCGTAGATGACTTGAAGGAAATGACAGCAACGAGAACAATTTGGTCCGTCAAGATTATGCACACGGAAAGCAAGCAGATGAGATAACACGACCATTTAAAAAAACGGACCCTTGAAACCTTGTGAGGTAGCATGCAAGACGGATGTCAGTTTTGAGCGATGTCAGTTTGTCGAGAGCGTCCAAGACTGAATGGGGTCTTCGATTTGCGGAGGGACCGTGAAGGGCGGGTTCCAGCTACCTGCTACTCGACGTGTTGAAGAGTAAATCGCACCAGCGGGAGGTACGTACGAGGAACCAGAAGCAACGATCGGCGCGTTGGTCGTTTGAATGAAGACTTGCTGGGGAGCGATTGTGGTAGGGACGGGAAGGGAGGGGGCAGCACTAGAAATCTCTTCGCTGCAGCCTTCAAAATTGAAATAGTTCATCATATCCTGCGCAAAATCGCTAGGTTCACGTTGTCGAATAGCAGCGAACACTGCTAACTCAGGGCCGTCGGGGAGAGTGAAGAGAGAAGCAAGATCATCATGGGCAGAAGCAGTTTGAACGGAACTCGATCCTGATTCCCTCAGGGCAGCTACATCTTGTTGAAACTTAACTAGCTCAGCAAAATCTTCTTCCGTTGGTTCGGCCTGGGGTCTCATAGAGACCAGGCTGCCATCATCCGGCTTGGGGGGAACGAGGATGTTGGTGTCAACTGTTGATAAGTCGAACACATTGTTGTCGGGGAGCGTCGAGTTTGACGACGAGGTACCAGAGACATCGTGCTGAAACTCAGCGAAATTCTGTATTTGATTGATTGCAATGCCAAAGTTCAACGTCTGCTCAGAGATTACTTAGAGACGAAGGTGCTGATCGGTTTGATGGACACTTACCTCATAATTCTGGCAGTCGATGTATGGTAGCCCAGTGTGGACATCATTCCAGAGGGCCGGTGCTGGAAGATTCGTGTTCCCGGGTGATTGTGACTGGGGTGGAGTCAAAGGTGATGTTGCATAACGCGGAGACGGTCGAGAGGGAATACTGTGTGGAGACGAAGCAACACTTTCGTCTGAAGATGGCGACTGAGAGGTTTCATAGGGTGCAGGCGATGGAGCAGAAGGACCTCCATTACCATATCGTGCATCGGTTGAGAAGTGTGGCACGAAGGGTTGTTGCATGGAGTAGTCGGGGGGGAAAGTGGAGACGAAATAAGACTTGGACATGGGAGTCGCGACAGGGGGGGTCGGGACTACGTACGTGGCAGGCTGGTGCATGAAAGTCGGGACAGAGGAAGTCACGATCGCGTGCGCGGTGGGCATATCGGTTGGGACACGAGGTCTTGCAGTCGCGGGCGCGGCAGACTGGGGGCTGGCAGTGGGGACACGAGGGATCGTAGTCGGCGTAGGGTGCTGGAGCACGGCAGTTGGCACAGACGGAGTCGCGTCCGCGTCCGTGTAGGGGGTTGTGGCGACACGAGTCTTGGATGTTCTGGCGCGGCGGTTCTGTTTGCTTTCTTCCCTAGCGCGTAGTTTGTCTTCTTTCCTCCGTGGAGCGAAACGGTAGTCAGGATACAGTAGCTGATGCTTGATTTTCTCTGCTTCGGCCAACGTATCGAAATGGCGTTTGACCACCTCTGATTCGTTCCTCCACATTTCGGAAATGATCTTGGACACGTTTGCTTGGGAGATACGCTCGTCGTTGTTCATGCGGAGTTCCGCATACTTATCGGAACGATACAGTATCCACGCGTTCGCTGGACGGGGTGGTTGTACCTTGTACACTTCATGTCTGGGTGGAAGAAAGGTGGAACGAGTTGGGCCCGTCATCTGGTAGACAACAGACCAAGGATAGATCGGTGGATAGGGGAGATGGAAGTGATGGTTTGAGAGAGAAACGCGTTGACGGAAAAAGACAGGCGCTGGGTTGTCCGTTTTAGTAGGTCCTTGTGGGTCCACCTTGTTGTGGTCCTGTTTGCCCTGTCCAACCCGGCTTATATATCTTATCAGACAAGAGGTCAAAGCGTAAAGACTCACCACCAATGTCATCTTGGACAAGACAATGGCCCGCCCGGTGGTCAATGCGTTCGCTCTTGGTCCACTCGGCGTCGTCCGAGCACAAGTCCCGGGTGGCGCCCGGCTAATACCATCACTTTGTCATAGCTCGGTCCATCTTGAAGCTCGGCCGTCGGCACGGTTCTTTTGTCCAAGCAACCGCACACGTAGATCGTCGTCCACCAGGCAGACTGGTGGTCCATCCAAAGCTGTCTTGGCGTCGGGCTTGCCGAATTCTAACATCACTCCCCTATAATACGCTTGCGGGGACCGTCTTGTGATCGCTTGACTTGCTAGGATGAGAAGATAACAGACTGGCTGACTATTATTTTCCATACTGACATGACCAGCGAGACGACCACAAGAGATATGCGTCGCAAAGGCACGTTTCCTGGCGTGAGAGGAAGGCTGGCTTACGACGAAAGGGAAAAAACACAGAGGCCCAACCATCGCATGCTCGAATATCAAGCTGTCTACATGTTGAACATGTCTGACGTCACACATCCATCGTGATGACCACCTGCCTCTTCAAACTGCGCTGTCATACATCTCGCGTTGTTTCCGTGCTGATGTTTTTAGGACCCGAAATTCCTGGGATGATGATCTCAGATTTACTTCAGGCGGTCAAGAGGACAAGGCCATTCGAAGGGACTAATCATCGATATTTCTGGCCGAGAAAGTCTGTTTCGATAAAAGTTGTGCTGTCCTTCTCGAACCTCCTTTGACGTGATGACGCTACTAATGGCCAGAAATCGTTATACTCGTATAAGAATTGATGCGCACTGCGTGGTGCAAACTTATTAAAATCTTGTATGGCGGCTCTTGCGGCATCCATGTCATACTTGAAAAAAGCATAACGTCTCAGAGTTTGCCTACATATACTTGACAAACGGCACCGCCTGTTTGTTGGTTATCGGAACTTTGTCAGAGCTCAATACGGACTTTGGGATCGCTATGAAGAGCCTGTTGTTGCATCGGCCTGAGGGTCGAACTGGACATCGCACGCATCTTTTTCTGGATTTAAGGGAACCTAGTGTTATAGAGTGGATGATAGGTATTAGCCATAGTGCATAGCGCACGCACTTAGGGTTCCGAAGACGCGATCATCCGATTACATAATGGATGTTATGATAGCGTCAGGATAGCCTTACATAGGTTCACTCCAGTTTTCTCACAACCAAGGCTGTCGTTACTACTCGCGGCCGGGACGATGAGCGCTGAAAACGAACCTTTACTTCGGAATGCGGAGCGTAATCATGCACAAGATGATGCAGAGCTTGCTGCCGCACAGAAACAGTCCCGAACGATCTACATCCGTGCTCTCACCTGGGCTGCCTTGGGGGTAGTCTGTGTCGTCGCCATCTTACTCGTTCTCGTTGCTCCTGGTCATCTCAAAGATCATGGGTGGTCTGGGAAGTTACCCAAGGATCCGAATCTTGCGGCTTTGAGGCTGCTCGAATCTGCTCCGATTATCGTGGGTCCAAGTTTCTTTGGTTCGCTCTGCAGCTAACGTGCGGTGCAGGATGGCCATATTGGTTCGTCCAATTTCCTCATTCACGAACAGTTTGTTTTATTTATGCATTTATCTAGATTTACCTATTTTTGCGAGGAGGACTTGGCGAAATAACGTCTCCGAGATCCCTTTGGATGTCGGGCTACCGAAGCACGTCGATATCCCCCGTCTTCGCAAAGGCAAAGTGGGCGGATTTTTTTGGTGTGTATATTATATTATCAGTTATGTCACACCTGATTCAAGCGTTTGGGTGCAGGTCTGTATTTGTGCCCTGTGCCGAGAGTTCAGCAGAGGGAAAAGACTTTTTGACCGCTACTTGGAGAGTACGGTATGTCTTTCCTACCATCCCGTTAATCGGACCGAATTCGACATCCCATTTCAGGGATACTCTTGAACAAATCGATGTTGCCAAAGCTCTGATCGAGAAGTATCCAGACGTGAGATCTGTCTCCGCTCAGTTATCCACTGAGGACTTAAAATGTGCTAGACGTTTAACCATGCCTTCAGCTCGGAAGACATCAAGAAATCCATTGCCCAAGGCAAGATTGCCAGCATACTTGGTGTTGAGGGGTTAGTTTCTTTCCCTTTCCTTTTCTAACTTCGCCAAACCATCCACAGAGGACATCAATTAGGAAATTCTATTGCAGCGCTCCGACAGTATTATGCACTCGGCGTTCGATACGTGACTCTCACTCACACATGCCACAATGCATTCGCTGATTCGGGTGGATATCTGATACCAATTGCACCATTGCACTACGGTTTGAGGTTCGACATGAACTTTCAGCTTCAATTGACTGTCTGACTCGTTCTTATCAGTCCTTTCGGGCGTAAGCTTATTGACGAGATGAACCGGATTGGAATGATGGTTGACCTCTCACATACATCCGATATGACTGCGACACACGCACTTTTACACTCCAAGGCACCTGTCATCTGGTCCCACTCATCGGCGAGGGCTATTCACAATGTCGCTCGCAACGTGCCTGATGAAATCCTCAGCCTTATTGGCACAGGAGAGGGACAAAAGGATGGCATCGTTATGGTATGCCCTATACTTTTGCCACAGCGGTCAACGTATTCTGACATTTTGACAGGTCAACTTCGCACCCGAATTTGTTGCGCCGGATGGTGAGGCTAACGTCCAGGCTGTAGCTGATCACGTCGAACACATTGCCAGAGTTGCCGGAAAGGAACAGTGAGTCATCTCCATTTAGTGTTTGTGATCGAGCATAAAACTTGAGGTCCCGTAGTGTTGGTATTGGAAGCGATTTCGATGGAATAGGATCGACTCCCAAAGAATTGGAAGATGTCTCAAAGTATCCTGCCCTCGTGAGCTTTCCTCCTTTTCTCGGTTGTATCCCGTAATACCATTCTCAAGTTTTTAAACAGATTTCTGAACTTTATCGTCGGGGTTGGGACAAGTACGAACTCGCGGGTCTGACGGGGGGAAATTTGCTTCGAGTTTTCGCCGAAGCGGAAAGCGTATCACGTGAGCTCCAAGCTGCGGGGACGCCAGCTGTTTATGATATTTATGACAAGAGGGAGGACATGTTGATTTCCAGATCAGAGCTCTGAGTTGACTAGCAAGCGTGCTTCTCAACGAGACGAAACATATTTAGACATACGTGTCTGGATCATAACTTACATACCCTTTCATAATCGGGGCAAACTTGGAACCCTCTTGTGAAACGTTGCGACTCAGGGGTGGGCTGTCGGTCAAAGAGACGGTGAAAGTCCTTTGTCTGTCCAAATCGAATACAATTCGTGCCCACAAGCGTGAGCAAGAGGACGAGACAGTGATCGATCCGCGTGTCTATCGAGAACAAGAATACAAGAGAGGACTTACCATCTAAACCAGCAAATCTGTCTCCGTGTCAAAATAAGCACATTCTTCCTCATCACCGTGACCGGGAAATGATCCTGGCTTAGTACTACATAGTAGTATCTCCATATTACCACGACCTAAGAACCAAACACCGATACGGGGATTTTTGGATCGTAGCAGATGGGCTTCCCGGTCCTTCTTTGCTTCCAGCTCTCGAGTGGTCCCGTAGATATTCGTGTTGGTTCCGGTTCAGCCGCTGAAGGCTATCGCGTTTTGCCGCGTATCCGAGAGTGCAACGGAAAGGTATATGACTTGGACTCGTACACGTAGAGCGTAGCATGTGTCCTTCGTTCAACGTCGAATCGTCGTCGATTCTCGACGTGTCTGAGTCACAAGTTTGGCTGAAGGACAATATTAGTGGTGATGGATGCAGCCTAAGGAGCCTTGTGCCGAGCGGCTAACTCAACTAGCCGATACGCGTCACGGTACTAGTAGTCCAGGGTTTGCGGCTGTGGGCCAGCACCTTGAGCCTCTCCCTCATCACACGCGGCCAGAGTCATCAGTTGTCCATCACAGCTGTGTCCACGTCTAGGTTAGTACAACAATGGCGATTCTCGCACAATTGACATGACATCTCATTTCCATTGACACAACAAACATCACAATCTCAGAGGATAAATATCTGGTCTACTTGCTACAATTTGTTCGTCTAATCTCTTTCCGTCGTCCCCTCATTAACATGTCTCATACCCACCAGGACAACACCGCTGCCCAGGCTGAGCCAACAGTCGCAGCCAACGCACAACCTATTCCCCAACGTGACTCGGACTTGGGTGTTCTCAGTGGATCCACTCCAGTCAAAAAGAAGTACGGTCCAGATTTGACCTTCACATCCCAGCGCCAAAAGTTCGACGACGTCCGAAAATATCTTGGTAAAGAGATGGAAGGTCGTTTTTTGGGTCCGATGCCACCCGATGAATTCCTCGAAAAGTTCCTCCCTGCCGCTGAGGTGAAGTTACCAGAACTCGAACCTGACCCATTCAAGAGCGTTCCAAGCGATGTTGTGGAGAGTGCTATCTATCAACCCTTGGTGAGCACTCGTCTCTTTGACGGACGTCAGAATTGTAACATCGTCGCTTTCAGATCGATGCCACCCAAGCGTGGATGCCCGGCTTTACGGCCGTGAACACAAACTGCAGGGAAGACACGGAGAACGGTCTGCACATCAAGATAGACATCTCTGTCTTCAAAGACCAGGAATGTGTGCCACCCCCCACCAAGACAGACTGCTCGCGAATGGAGTTATGGTGGGAGATCAAACCGAAAAGACGCGGTGTGGCCTTCCAGGATCCGAAGCCGAACTCAGAAGAAGCACGTCTCTTGGCGATCGAGCAAGGATCTTTTGCGCCAGACACTGTGGAAGGAAATGGGGTTCGCGGGCAACTTGCGCGCTATGCTGGTGCTTTGCACAGCATGCAATTCCGACACTTTTCGTTTTCAATTCTTATCGAAGGTGATTATGCCCGATTCCTGCGATGGGAAACTGGTGGAACGATCGTGACCGCTGCGTTCAACTATCGTACGAGGCCGGAGTACTTGGCCGAATTTCTGTGGCGCTTCAGCCACCTCTCCGATGAAGACAGGGGGCACGATGTTTCGATCGAACCAGCAAGCCTGATACCCGAGGTCGCTACACGTGTCCGGACGGCCCTAAGCTTGGGCGACGACACTCCGATGTACCGGTACACAGTGCCTGGGTTGATCGGGGAGGGATACGCCTATGGTCCTAAGCCACCAACTGAAAATCGGTCACTCGCTAGCCGGTGTTCACGGACCTTGCCCGTCGTTTGGATTCCAGCAGGGGCCGAGACATGGTACAAACCCAGGACTTCCAGTGAGACAGATGGGGCGAAGGTAGATCCGTGGTCTGAAGAAAGGACGATTTACTTGAAAGATACCTGGCGATTCCTGTCCACCGATCCGAAGGTTCACTACAAGGCTGAACACGAGATCTATGGAATACTTTACGAACACAAGACGCCCAATATCCCGGAACATGTCACTGGGGGCGATGTCAAGGGCGGCAAGACGAGAACGCAAGATTTTCGGGCAGCACCATGGCTGTGTGTAAAACCGACGATTTCCCCGTTCCAACATTATCGGCTGGCCATACCGACTGTCGGCCGCGTTCTCTTCCAGTTCAATTGCACGAAGCAGCTTGTTAGCGTCGTCTACGATGCAGTGATAGGTAAGGCTACTATGACGTATATTCAAGCACTACATTGACGTATCTTTGTGAAGCTCACTCCCACGCGTTTGTGGTTGCGAAAATCTTGCATCGTGACGTCAGCATGGGAAACATTATTATTAAAGAGGACGGCACAGGGTTGTTGATCGACTGGGAGATGGCGAAGGAAGTGTGCGAAGGTGGAAGCAGGCGACCTGATCGCACGGTATGTCGTGCAGTATGAATCATCTGTTTTCGTTGACTGATCATGGTGAAACTGGCCAGGGGACATGGCAATTTATGTCTGCGCGACTACTGAAAGACCCTGCCAGGATGCAGACATACACTGATGATCTAGAGTCATTTTTGCACGTCCTTGGATGGACGACTTTGCGCTACGTCCCCGCGATTAATAGTTATGGGCCTCATCATCGCGCCGCCGACATGGCAATGTTTGATGAACACTTCTGGTTCAAAGGATATTGCGAGGAGGGCGGAAAAGCCAAGTCCAAGACCTTATCTGCAGAAGAATATCCCTCGGAGAACTTTCATCCTCAACAAGATACACCACTTTACCCGCTTATTCGACAATTAAGCATGCCGTTCAAGTCTCTCTATTGGGCACCCGTCACCGTTGCAAACCGCTCACTATCGCTCTACACTACATGGCCACCTACAGCCGAGGATCAAATCAAGATAAAAACGCTTAACCTTTCTGACAGGAAATCACGTCAATTTCATGACACGATAGAGCAGTATTTTGAAGATACGGAAAAGTTGGAGTCTTCCTCTTTCTTCATCGATGAGATGCAAAAGGCGCTGGATCAGAATGGCTGGCCTACCGACGACAAGGCCGATGAAAACCTTCCCCTTCCTTCACTCGCTGGCGCCACGGAGAAGCAGGAAAGAATAAATACAACTCAACGTCGACTCACTCAACAAATATTGGCCAAAAGTAAAGGAGTGTCTACAGGCTCAAAGCGCTCGGCAGGTCCAACACCAGAGCCAAGTGCGAAACGTCGTCGTGGTACCTCCGCTTCGTCAGAATCTCAAAGTTTGGCTTGATTGTGTCTAGATTTGTATCCTCATGTACGATATATCTATTTTTTTCAACGACTATGAATTGCCCCGTTGTAAAAATAATGATTCTCATTTATTCTCTCCGAATGGTAAATGTCGACAGCGCAAGTGTGTGACAAGTTCAATATCACTGTCTAACGATCTTACGAGCCTAAGGCTAGTGATATCATTAGCTAACCTGTACTTAGTATGCCGGTTATCGGAACTTTATTATACCGCCAGTGCATTACTTCACACCACACATTTACAAAGTATAATCCACTTGTCCAATCATGTCGACTGTTTGAGACAGGCTGGCCATCTATGGGGCTTTGGTTTAAACCCAGTGCCAATGCTACCGCGGCCTTGTCTCGCCTCGTCCTTGCATCTCAATCGAAGAAGTTCGACTGTATACGCCTGGAGCCCGAGTCTGCGACTGGAGTGGGATCCCGAGTATCATGCCAGTGTGAAATGGTTCATGCGTCGATGCATCGATGCACTAGTAACGCAGTCAACATGTCAAGACAGGGTCTTGTCGGACCGTAGCTCTGGCTGTCCATCATCCGAAATGACTCGGAACAGCATCCACAAAGTAGGTCAGTGAAACAATGGCGATCCTCGCCAAACTGTCATCCATCCACAGCAAATTCCATGATCTGAAATATCCGGACTACCATTTGCCACACCTTCCTTTGCTTCTTCCTTCGTTATCAATACGCCGTCTTCAACAAATATGTCTTGTTACCAGAAATTCCAAAAGGCTCATTCAAGACGG
Organism: Aureoboletus auriporus; assembly: GCA_038089615.1. Taxonomy (NCBI): domain Eukaryota; kingdom Fungi; phylum Basidiomycota; class Agaricomycetes; order Boletales; family Boletaceae; genus Aureoboletus; species Aureoboletus auriporus. The sequence goes on from JBBPLF010000107.1 coordinate 16,450, forward strand.
TTCCCTTGCGTGGGGTCGAAGCAAAGTACTCCATCAAAACGATACACCTGCTATCATCGAACATATCCCTGGTCGCGAGACAAGAACGCAAGAGATTCAGGTTGTCGATACGGCATGTCATCCAGCGATTTCCGACTCCCGGCACTTTCGGCTTGTGCACTGGCATGGGGTTGTAGGACGTATACTCTTCAAGTTTCAATGCACGAAACAACTTGTTAGAGCCATCTTTGATGCCCTGAGAGGTCAGTTCATTTTTAGACCCATACAGAACAGACGGGGGTATCCTAACAATTTATCAGTATGCATTCGAAGTCGCGAGGATCTTGCATCGTGATGTCAGTGTAGGAAACATCATTGTTACGGAGGAAGGAAAGGGGATATTGATCGATTGGGAAAATGCGAAGGAAGTGTGCGAGGGTGGAAGCAGGCGACCTGATCGCAGGGTATGTCATTCAGTGTGAATACTACTATGTTTTCTTCCACTGATCACGATCAACCTGGCCAGGGGACATGGCAATTTATGTCCGCGAGTCTACTCCAGGACCCTGCCAAGATGCAGACATAGAAAGATGATCTTGAGCCATTTCTGCACGTCCTTGGGTGGATGACCTTAGGCTACATCCTTGCGGTCGATGTTACGGGCCTCACCATCGCGCTGCCGACGTGGCAATGTTTGATGAACACTTCTGGTTCAAAGGATATTGTGGGGAGGGCGGAAAAGCCAAGTCCAAGTCCTTGTCTGCAGAAGAATATCCCTCGGAGAACTTTCATCCTCAACAAGATACACCACTTTACCCGCTTATTCGACAATTAAGCATGCCGTTCAAGTCTCTCTATTGGGCTCCCGTCACTGTTGCACACAATCGAATGTCACCCTTCACTGCGTGGCCACCTACAGCCAATGATCAAATCAAGATAAAGCCCTTTAACCTGTCTGACAGGAAATCGCTTCGATTTCATATCGCGGTAGATCAATATTTTGAAGATATGGAAAAGCTGGAGTCTTCCTCTTTCTTCATCGATGAGATGCAAAAGGCGCTGGATCAGAATGACTGGCCTACCGACGACAAGGCCGATGAAAACCTTCCCCTTCCTTCACTCGCTGGCGCCACGGAGAAGCAGGAAAGAATAAATACAACTCAACGTCGACTCACTCAACAAATATTGGCCAAAAGAAAAGGAGTGTCTACAGGCTCAAAGTGCTCGGCAGGTCCAGTACCAGAGCCGAGTGCGAAACATCACTGTGGTACCCCTGCTGCAGAGTCTCAAAGTCTGGCTTGATTATGTCTAGAGCGCTTTTGGCTTTCCATTATGCTCTCTGGAGGATATGTCGTTCTCCGATTGTACGAATCCATTGATGGTATCATATTGTACATGTTTATTTTTATGCACAACCATATAAATGCTGGAGACGTTTACTTGAACCGCCTCGGAAATGAAGTTATCACATTGACAAGCGCTCTCACCTCGCGACCTTCAAGTGCACGGATACTTCTCTGCATAACTATGACGGGGCAAAGGACACTGCAGCTCTCTGTCTGTCCCAATGGGAATGGACAGACAAAAGCAGTCAAAAAACAAACCTCGACGTCCTCTGAACCATGACTTTCCTAAGTTCGTAGTATTCATCTGGATCACAACTTGTGCGGTGTGAGCAATACGTCAATCATCTCTACCACCTCCTGGTGATTCATGTCTCGATGCATCGCCCCAACGGGTAGTAATGCCATGTCAGGACATTCCAGCTTGCTGCAGTGAAGTAGATTCGCCATTCGTCATATGATGAACAAGACAGGCAGCGCGCCGCGTATAGTTATAGAAAAAGACCGTGGCCGAGCGTTCCCTGGGTAGAGTCGTGCTTCGCCCCGTATGTGCGTATACTCACGACTCCAAACCGAGAGAGAGAGAGAGAAAAGATCGGACACACACGTCGAACCTCCTCGCTCAATCGCTCTCCACTCCTCCCACGCCTACCACAAAAGTCAGACATCTAGTGCTTAGTCTGCGCATCATGGGGCTTCTCCAAGTCTCAAAATCGGTTCAGGGTAGCTTCGATGACGTCATTCACATAATCCGAAGAGAAGAATCGGACCAATCGGTTGAGGTAAACTACCTCGAGTTGGGTGCCGATGGGCTCGAGGATGGTAGGATGCAGGTAGGTCCGAGCAGGCAGGACATGTTTGTGCTCAATCCTCTTTGCCAAGTTACGCGGCTTAGATGGCGTCAAGGCGAGCTGTCTGATGACCGCGTAGTTGATCCATTTTACCTTGACGTCTAGGGCGATGACACAAGAACATCGATGGGACACTGAGGGGCTGGTTGGAGGAGGGCCTTTCCGGCTTGAGAAACAGTTGTTATCCAAATTCCGGCCGATCGTATTCGCTTTCAATATTAATACCAGGGCTTCGCTTTCTGAGTCTAAGTAATAATAACAGATTCGTGATGTATCACCACCATCGTGACCGATGCGTCTGATTTGAAGAGGTGTCAAGATCTGAGGCAGGCCGGAAAGAGAAGGACAAAAAGCATGTGTTCCAATTGAGGTGATACGAGCATGATTTAAAGCTAACGGAAAGTCATCTTCTCCCCCGAGGTCCAGTCGTCCACCGCGTTAACGTCCTGGGTCGTCCATTTTGCCTTTCCCCTCCGCCTATTCGTGTCTTCCATCTTCTTCCCCTTATCCCAGCCATCAAAGCTCCACCCGTCATCTTCAACGGGGTGTAAGACTGCATTCTTCCACGATTCATCGTGCGGACTAGCCGTCGACTTGCGAGACCGTTCCCGAAGCGCAAGTCGCTCGATTCGGTGTAACAGTGTCATCACCTGCGTTTCTCCCAGCTCTCTCCAAACAGTTCTTGCGAGCGGATTGACGTCGACTCCCTTCTCAGTCTCCCCCAACTCCATCGGCCGTGCCTCTCCAACCTCCCTTCTCACCTTCTCCACCACGATCCGTGTCCTCCCATCAATTTTTACTCCATTCGCTCTCATCTCTTCCAATGCATCGCATACCCCTTCCAAATCGCCCCACCCTTCCCACTTGGCTTCAATAAGCTCATTGTAGGCCGGTGCTGTACACCCAAAGACGTATGAGGGTATAGATACCCGTGCAGCATGGTTGAAAATAGCGAGTGAAAGCGACGGATTAGAGTAGGTCGTTCGAAAGATACGCATCGCGTGCGCAATAAGGTGGGGATAGATGGACTGATTGATGGGAGGTTCTTTTTTACGTGAACCAGATGAAGATGAAGATGTCGACGTCGAGGACGTCGCTGAGGTGTCCACCGACGAAGCCGTCTTTTCCGTACCAGCACTAGACGTGGCGATGGCCTTGTTCGCTTCCTCATCCCATTGTTGCGACTCCCCAAAGACTTCTAGGGTCACCCATTGAAGGAGTTCGTGATCTGTGTTGAAGAGCTCCATTGTTTCTTTTTTTCGGTCCAGCTCTTCGTCGATAGCTGTGGTCCACCTGGTACGAGATGCACGGCGGCGGAGTGTGCGGAAGAGGTCGTTTAATGGAGCACCAGCACGTCCGATACTCGGCGCGTGACCTGAAAATGACGACGGAGCGTGAGTAGCGGGAGAGGGGGATGTTTGCGTAGACGAGGACGAAGACGAAATCGAAGTCTTTCCATCCTTGCTAGACACTGCATTAAATATCAGGTCAAACATCTCGTTGAACACCGTCATTTCACGCGCGGTGATGGACGCGCGTTGGTGTCTCACACCCGACGAGCGCTGTATGAGGTGATTTTTGGTTGGGCCATGGCTTTTCTTGCGTCCTGGAAGAGGTGTCGTGGTGCTGTCGGGTGGGGGGATAATGTCGATGTCGGAAAAGACGTGATCCCAGGGTGATTCTGGCGCGGTGAAGATAGAATCAGTGGATTTCGAGGTGGATGCAGCAGCCTGGTTGGAGGAACGAGAGGGTGGAATGCGGAAGAGCACATGGCTTGCAAGACGTTGAGTGCGAGGACGACAGCCCAACATCGTCGCTGTCACAAATTTGGATGTGGACCAAAAAACGACTCACCGCCAGCCACCGTGGAAATGATGGACCATCGAAATACGTCTTTCATGACACCAACCCCCAAAATCGTAGGTTATTGTCTGAACGCGCTTCTCCTGCACGCCCGCCCTGAAACGGCCCTCGTTCACTCCGGCGTCGGCGTCGTGGGTTGCCCTTGAATCCCTCAAAAATTTGTTTCTCGCATCCGACCCGGACGCATCGCAATCGAAAACACCAATTAGGGAGCTGATTTGGGATCGTTACCGCGAGGGTGGCTTTATCCGTATACTCTTTTTTTTTTGTGGTATTAGCATTCGAAGTGCTATCACGCTGATACTCGCTCGAAAGTTTGGGTTTCTAGGAGGATACGCCCGGCTCCCTATTCTGAAGGTTGGGCACTCCGTCATCAATAGCTGTCATCTCTCCCTATCACAGAGTTGTGTGGTTCAAGCCGCCTTGGGTGTACCGTAGTCCCCTGGTCCTCGCGCCTTGTTCTTAGTCATTACTCGTTTGTTGTCCACACCATTCCGTTTCCCGAGGATGCGCATACATTGATTTACAAAGAGGGCTCTTCTGAACGTTGGCCCGACCTCGTATGGGTGTCATGACGAGAACCTCAGACTCTTCAAGGCTGTTCCTCTATCTGCGACTAACCCATATCTTCTCGTAGATCAGATATTGAATGTTGATGTTGTTTTCCTTGGCCCCACGCTGGATCCCCTAGGGCTGATGTCCAGTCCGGATCAGACTCCCTACTCATAACAGCGCTGTACGACCAGGACATGGCGTACGTCCAGCAGTCTGACACGAATACAAAACCATGCGCAACGAAACAAACTACTTTGCGTATTCACATTTCATTCTTCTTTCCATTACCATTAACCTAGCCAAAAAAAAGTGGAATAAACGAGTGTGCGTAAATTGTACGGAGTAAAGGCAAAAAAGAAAGAAAAGAAAGGGCGAGATCGTATAAAGAGTCGAGATATGTACGGTTGGTATTAATTCCTTGCAAGAAAGAGTGTCCGTTTAACACGAAAGCAAGAAGAAAGTATAGACCAAATATAAACGAGCGTTTTGGGGGTGGCACGGGTGAGGAGGGAAAAGCATCGACAAGAAGAGTGAAAAGTTTAGTAGTGCACCAAGGTATCCGTGTGAACATGCGAGGCCAGACGGTATCGGTATCGAGGTAAGTGTGCATTTCGAGTTACAAGAGCAAGGATAGTGGGACACAGTTGGGATAGTTTCTTGTAAATTGGATTGATTGACAGGTTTGCGTAACGAATCGAATGGCGTGTTGTATTGGCCAGCCATGCACGCAGAAAAAAGCGTCAGAGTAAATCGAAGGTGTCAAATGGACGCTAAAGGGAAGAAAACTCGGCCCATTTGACGTAGAGAAGATAGAGTATTCATCTCCTGTTCCGAGATTTGGACGCGCGAGGTTTCGGGGAAGTAGGTAAACTCGCGCCTCGACCGTGAACGGGCACATACTCCGAGTCAGTTTCGCCGCAATTGAGATGTAAGAGCAAATTGTACACAAACATTTGCTCGAATCTATCCACCCAATCAGTCACATCGTTGTTCGAGTTTACTAACCCACTCACTGCGCGTTCGTAAACACGATCTTCATCGAATCCGAACTACATCTCAGCAAATTCGGGGCCATGACCAGCGCCATGTTGGCTGCTGTCATCTTCGTATTCGCCAACACCCTTTCCTCCAAAAACAACTGTAAAAAACTGACAATGAACAGCACGACCCGCCGATTGATCGTCGGAAGTCGTCGGACGATCGCGATACATGATGTAGGCTCCGCGGCCGCAGCGATACAGTCGTTGTACAGCTCCTCGGGCACGAGCGGGTCCATCAGCTCGCGCAACCAGAGCTTGAGCAGCGACGCGAGCACGTGTGGGTCGTCAACGTTCTCGAGCGTATAGTATCCCCTGTCTATTCTGATCTTGAGTTCCGACACGAGATCGCTGTCGCCTGGTACTCGAAAAATGCCCTCGCATTTCGTTCCGCCAAGCGCGAGGATGCCGTCCGCAAGGAAAGGGAGGATAATCGGTATCTTCTCGTTCGGGTAATTACGTTCTTGAAGACGCATGACAGCATCCAGCGATTCGCCAAACGTGGACGGGTTGAATGCTGCGTCAGACGCGGTCTCGATCTCTGCCACAGACGGAGGCTTGCCCCTCGGACCTTTTTTCGATATGGCAGACAACCGACGCAAGCAGTGTTTCGCCATGACGTCTACACGGCCTTCGGATTGCGATATCCGTTGCTGAATGAAGGAGCGTAGGTAAGCCTCGAAGTTTTTCGATGGAGGAAACGCGATCAGCAGCACACAAAGCATCTGCCATCCCTTGAAAACGCCTTCTTGGTTGGGGTTGCCACTGAGTTGCTTCATTAACTGGCAGTAGATCTCGTCTCGCAACTCCCCATGTGCGAGGCCTTCTCCCAACAACCATCGTTCTTCCTCTAGCAGAACCATTGGATTTCCAGGGAGCGACGTCGTTGACCCATTGTGGACAGGTATGCCAGCCGGCTTTTCTCGCTCACGGTCACCCATGATGTGTTGGATCACCTTGAAGATTTTAACTGCATCCGTTTTTAGTGAACGGTTCAGCGTGAGGAGAGGCGAAGAGAGGGGGGCCTTTTGCCATGTCATCATTTGGGCCATAGGGACTTTTCGACGGAATATGAATCCCGTACGGTGTGTCGAAAAGTATTGTCTGGCATAGTCTGATTCTACGAATTGTTGAATGTCCGAAGCGAGATCATGAGGAAGCACAGGATATGTCCTAGGAGGCAATCGTCAACCGACTTGATATTGGCGAAGTATAGGTATATAACAGACCCTGATGCAAGTGTTGCTGTGGGGGTGTGACGAATGGAAGACGGAGGACTTGCCGAGGGCGCAACAGGGATAGGTTTGCCGGAGGACCGGTTCTTGAGTGGGTTCATGTCCAACGAAGCCTCTGCAGCCCGTTTAGGAAAACTGTGTTTGTCAAACAAGATTGCAACTCACCCTCATTGGGGATGGGGCCACTAATAGTCTTGCCATTCACGGTTGGTGGGGTTGATGTGCTCCGTGTCATCCAGAAGGCACCATGTAGATTCTTTGCGGGAGTTTGTGTGACATCACGCTTCTCCTTGGAGATCTCCTTGGACTTTGAACTGGAACTACTCGTACTTGATCGCGGCTTGCTCTCTGCGACACCCGGACGAAGCACCATAGGATGACCATTGTCCGACGTTGACCTCCTCTCTGATAACGAAAGCATCTCCACAGCGGCGTTCAGACTTTGTGGCGCTGGTGACCGATAGGGCACGTATGAAGAAGACTTGGATCTCGATCGTGATAACGACGCGTCCTCGGCATCGGTCATTGCACCGTTGCTAACACCATTGGGCCGTTGCTTCTCCTCCTTGGGACTAGACTTTCCATTTGCAGAAACGAGAGATACCGACTTACGAGAACCGGGGCTAGAAGGCTCTGATGGGTATGGGGATGCTGGAATTGGGGGAAGATGAGTATGTAATCCATTAGACCAACCACGGCTCGACCCGTTTGGTTGACCATGTTGGTCGTTTGTGAATGAGCGTCTGACAGGCGGTGATTGCTTGGGTTCCCTCTTGGCGGGACTCGCACTCGTCGTTAGGGAGACCCGACCGGGAGAAGCATACGATGGTCGAGGTTTCGGATCTGCATCGCCCGATCGAGGTGAGACATGACGGCCATCCTTTTCAGCGCCGCCGGATTGTGCTCGAGCGATGCGATGGGCATGGCGGTCGGGAGTCACCGCCTGATTGCCAGCAGTCTTTTTACGCATGCCGGTCTGGGAGAGACGACGACCGAGAGCTGTTTGCTAATACATTGCAATGAGTAAACATTTTGTCACGAACGAGGAGGAAAGGATGTTACTTGGATGACTGTCAGGGGAATGACGAATCCGTCCGGACGCTCCCAGACGGTCTCCCCTGTTTTAGTTTGATAATAATATGGTATTCCGCCGCGAGACTCGTCACTGAGCTCCCACCACTCGCCATCGTCGCTAGGGGGAAGACTGGAAGAGTATAAAAACTGAGGGACAGGCTTTGAAATTTGGAACGAAGGGACTGACACAAAGGTGCCCACTGGAGGGTCCCAGCTCACCTGACCCGTCGCTGGACACGCAAAGAACGTTGTGCTGGTCTTGGAGAACGGTGGGGTTCAAATTGACGAGACGGAGGAGGAGAAAGGACGCACCTGTGGGTCGACCAACGTAACCCAAAAGTTCGCGCCCCAAGTGGAGCTGTCGGGGTCCAGCGGGGGAACGAAGGTTGCGGACGGACGAGGACTCTGTAACGGCTCGCCATTCACGTTTACTTGTGGGACGACGACGCCGTTGGTTGGTGGCCCGTTGGTTGGTGGGGTCGCGGATGCGGGGGTGGGGGTGGGATTGAAAGAGGGTTCGGTATGATCGAGCCTAGTCTTATCGGGCTCGACGGTGGCCATTTGGCGTCGTTGGAGACGTTAAAATACAAGCCAAGATGGATGGCGATGGTGCACCGAGCCGGCGTCGACTCGATACCGCCAAACTCGACGTTGAAAAAAAGGTCTGTTGACCGCAGATAGGCTACCTTGCCTTTCCGTAATCCCATTTAGTAACCCTCCGTATATCTTCGCTTATACTATGAATCGGCCATGTCTTCTTCTTGTAGTACTGTTACCAGGCTACCACTGTGGTCTGTTTGACGCGCTACTGAAATTAAATCAAAAGGGCCCTCATTTGCCGACGGCGACGGCTCCAACTTGTCAAATTGACAGGTGCGTTCCTAACCTTTTAATTCTTCTTTGCGTCTTCCACGAACTTGTTCAACACCCCCACGTCCACCCGATCCCCATCCAGTGACCTCTCAACTCGCTCGTATGTCCTCGCGAGCCCTCTATATATCTCCCCTTCTTTTCCACCCACAAAGTCTCCAATCTCTTCCATCTCTCTCACCCACCGGTATGCTTTCGGTAGCATCTCCGGCACCCGCTTCACCAGACGGTCGAGTACTGCGGGTTGCGACAGGCTCAGCTCTTTGGCCAGTGCCTCCGCAGTCGCTGGTGATGACGCGTGCGCAGCTACCGCGCATCAGATTTCATGTTCCGCATCGTCCACGTTCAGCTTACCCAATATCATCGTCGTGTACAAACCAGTCGTCCCCTTGGATATTCCCTTTGTGTGCCGCCTGAGCTCATCCCTGCGTTCGTCTGAAACGGAAGACTGCTCACCGCAAACGACATTTTGAGCGCACTTGCGTCTCCCACACCCGCCCCCTCTCCCGTCAGCGGTGAAATCTTGAGTCCATACTTGGAGAGCGCTACGAAGGCATTGAGCACGTCTCCATCCTCGGCTGCAGCCGATGCATAGACCGTAGGATTGTGCGGCGGTTGTCCGATTATACAGGCATCTATAAGCTTGATCCCGGTGCCCGCGAACACCCCTGCGACCCGTTTCACTGTCTCGGGACTGACAGCATTACAATCTGCAAACACAAGTTGTCCGATACTTGCGTGCCTGTCTCGGTTCGCAGCAGCGTCCCGAATCTTCTCAGCAAACGAAATGGCGTGTCGTGGAGGAAGTACACTCAATATCCAGTCTGCCTTGACGACTATATCGCCCAAAGGTGCATCAAGCATCCCTGCCTCCTTGGCACGTTCACGCGTCGCCTCGGAGCGTCCCTCCAAGTTGGTATACACCGTGCAGCCGGCCCTAGTGAGTATCTTGGCCACTGCGGAGCCCATTTCTCCGGCTGCGATCACTGCAAGCCGAGGAGGCGCTGCGGTATCCATAATATGGGATGTAGGAGATAAAGAACGGCGACCACAGATAGACCTCGGTCACTCTTGTCAAACTATTTTCAGAATAGTAAATTTGGCTTAGGGGACTAGTCCAGTTGCGGTGTGGTGTGGCGCGCACGAGGATAACCTCAAGTAGATACCCTGCTGAGAATTAGGCCTTATAAGGGCGTGGTGATCAGTCTTATTCTCTATACCAAGTGTTTCAGTGTGAGTCCCTTCTTTGCTTTGGTGACATTAGTATACCTCCTGTAATGACCTCCGAGGTGTTAAAGTGACTCCGTTGACAACTTGACCAAGCTCTTGCCAATGGCCCGGGTGGCAAAGATAACTGGACCGCCGTCCAACTTGTCACTTGGTGGATCTCTAGGTAACGATGTTGTCATATGATGGGCATGTCTGTCGTGTTATTCTCTCACTATCTTGAATAATTCGGTGTCTGATGTCATTCAGTCTACAATTCCGAATAATACAAGTGCCTGCAACACGACCATCATCATTGATTTCGGGCGGATCCGAGCCTTCTATCTTCCAGGGAATCCCAATAGCTTGGAGTCCTTGTGTACTACTTGATACATTTCATTGTAATGAACGCCGCCTTCTGACGCAATGGAAGAAAGCTCTTAATCTAACCAGTCGTGCGGATGGGTTCATGTTTGAACCGAGTAGCAGCAGTGTCGATCTTGATTAGTAATTCGGTATCACGGCACGGCCCAGGCCCCAAGTTATTTCTCCCGGATCAGTTTCCGCCGACTCGCACCACGGTTGCGGTGAGAGCAACGGTTCGTTCCACAGCCTGGCCCTAGCCACGCGTTTTAGCACAACGTGGAATCTAAAGTCAATTCGTTTCAGGGCCCCGGCGCGTATCAAGTCACATCGCTTGAAGGAGTTGTCCCTTCTCTCCCATACCCAGTATTCGACACTCATTTTTCTTTCATGAACTACTCTGCAGGTCGCACTCCGCGTTTTTCTTGACTCTCACGCAACATACCGAGAAGCCCAGAATCATGATGCGCCATCTGAGCACCCTGGGTTCACAGAGGTGCATGTGCCCAAAGTACGTCAATGTCGCTCCAATCAGCTCTTTTGTACGACATCGCACAGGTGAGTCTCCACAACGCGTGCAATCGTTTATTTTGTTTCACTTCGTTCTCATACCGTTACCGTTTCAAAAGCTCACAAGGCTGCCTCGCCGTTGGCGTTCGTGTTTGATATCGTCCGTGACATGTTCAAATTTTCTCGGGAGAACGTACTGAGGTTTTACTGTTCCCGTGGCTCAGGATGGCGTTCTCATTCGCGGTGACAATGCCATACCAGCTGCAAGGCGCGCTTTGACGATCCTGGATGGTAACAACAAATTTGGCATGTATGTTTTTTTTTTTCCGCTCCGTTCTTCATGCGTTCTGATCACTTTCAAAAAGTGAAATACCTTACCTCTTAGTAAATGATACCTCATGTTCGCCACTTCCATCAAACTCAATCATCTTTCAGCTAACGAACGGCGGTGGCGTGAGCGAGTCTGCTCGCTGCCACAAACTCAGTCAACAGCTGGGAATCAAAGTGAGATCCGCGGTGCTAGATGGCCTGTGCTATTCACTGAAAAAAAAGGTTTCACACAGATCGATCCGGAGCGCTATATTCAGGCCCACACTGTGCTAAAGTCTGTTGTGCACACGTATGCTGATCTGCCGGTGTTAGTGCTCGGTGGCAAGGGCAATACACTCCGAAAGGTTGCCGAAAGGTAATTGGTTGATATGTTTCTCCACCTTGCAATGCTAACATGGAGATCTGATCTCGCAGTTATGGCTTCATGCATGTTTACACCACCCTTGATGTGCTTGCGTGGAATAAGTCGTAAGTCACCCATCGTTCCGTTCCCAGCAGTTTTCTCTAATAGGTCACAGTGTGTGGTCATTTCACAGTCTTACGGCTGAAGAGCGGGAGTCAGTCAAGGTTAGCCCGCTTACTGGCCCTCCGATCAATTCACAACTTGTGTCCGTTTAGATAACTGATTTTTCCAACACACGCATCGCCGCTATCATTGTATTTCATGATCCTCGAAACTGGGCCCTTGATATCCAAGTGATGTGTGATTTGATCCAATCAGACGGCATTGTGGGCGGTCCCTACTTGTCAAATCATTCACGAAAGGCGGTCGACCTCGTTTTCTGCAATCCAGATCTTATATGGAAGTCGGATTTCGATAGACCTCGACTCGGTCAAGGCGCATTCAAGGAAGCATTTCAAGGTGTATTCAAGGTAATCGAGCTCTACCGGCATCACCCGGAGACTGTCATATGTTTTTTCTCTCCGTAGTCGCTAAATGGAGCGCCATACCCATATACCCAATTTGGTAAGCCCACGGAAGCGACTTACAAATTCGCGGAGCAGGTGTTGTGGGGGCGACTGCAGGAAAAATTCTCTCCTGGCTCAGTGTTCGTAACAAACAAGGCCAATATGTTCCTGCCATGAGCTGACTGCATAAATTCTTTGACAGGTACATGGTTGGAGGTAAGCTGGAGCGTCCGTAAAGAGAGGCAACGAATTCATGGTGGCGCTCCTCAGACAATCCAGAATCCGACATTGCAGGGGCGAACGCCGCACGTTGGAAGTCTATTCTGGTCAGGACGGGTGTATACGACCCTTGTCAGGGACCGCCAAGCCACCGCCCTACACACGAGGTCGAGGACGTGGAGCAAGCTGTGCAGTGGGCACTTGAGCAGGAGTTTCAGCCGTAAGCATGAGGCGGCGAAGAAGGCTGACAACCTTAGCGCCGCGCGGAGGGGTTGGGAGTTGGATGTCGGCATACCTGGTAACTTAGACGTAACCGTGGCCATGGCTTCCAGCATGCGGATGAGCAATAATATGTTTGATTCAGGAGAGGTCGGACAGGCATTTGATCTCGGGGCTGTCCGGCGTGTCGATCAGCACGCTCCACGATCTGAGTGGCCAGGTCTGTTTATTTGTTGTCTTTTACATTATTCGTCTCAACACGCGGTCTTTTAAAGTTGTGGAAAGAGACAGGATCTCAGATTGGTCAGCTCATGAATCAACTCACAAGGGCATCATGTTGTCGGCGAGCGGCCACGCAGTGATCGCGCTTTGCAGGCTCAGCGGACTAGATGGTGAAACGGCATAGAAACATAAGATGCTCGGGTACGAATTTGACCTCAACTTTAAATTCATCTTCGATAATAATCATGAGATCAGTTTTTGTTTATCTTTTCCTTTTCAGGTAGATTCAATCGCAAAAATCACATTTAGGGTCGTATTATGGCCTCGGTCATTGCAGATGGCATTCACCATCGGAGTTGCAGGGTCCCAAGAGCTTGTCAAGCCATGTATAAAGCGTTTCCAGCCTGAATATGACCTCCGATTGATTTTCGAACACTCTACACACTCTCCTTCCCAACATGGCCGCTAGTCCGTCCTCTTCCCGTCACCGCGCAGATCCCACCGCTTCCTGTCTTGCGGTACCTCAAGCTCGGACCGTCATCGAGTACAGAAAAGACGGTGCCGTGTCCAAGATGCGCTCGCACAAAGGGAATATACCTGTCCTCCCCCAAACCAAACTCTGCCCTCATTGCCCCGCGAAATTTACCCGTACTACTCATCTCAATCGCCACTTGCGTACCCGTAAGTCTTGTTTCCATCATTGTGAGCGGAGACACCGAACCTCACTGCGTGAACGGCGAACAGACACTGGGGACAGGTCACATCGGTGTGATGTAAGCATCTCTGGAAAAATGTTTCTTCGATCTTGCATGTTCAAGGACTGAACCCTAACAGACCTGTGATGCGCAGTTCACGCGCAGTGACTTGTTGACTCGACATAAGAAAACATGTGGTGATTTGTAGGTGTCTTGTTCTTCGTTATCTTTTCCCCCTCTTCCGTTCCCATTCCCGTACCCATTACTCGATCTCATCCGCGATTCTAGGTCCCATGCCAACCGCACGAGGCGACGGTCTTGTCAGGCTTGTGCTGACTCGAAGGTCAAGTGTGATCTGCAGAGACCATGCAGCAAATGCCTGGCACGTGGGAAAGAATGCGTGTTTGTCATTCGGTCGTCTAGGTCATCCGGAATGGGTATGGTGCCGACGTTGTCGGCCACGACCATCGAACGAATTTCGGAGTCAGAAGATCCGGCACCGGTGTTAATCTCTACAACGCCTCACTCTTCTTCTTCTCCGTCTCCGAAGTCATACAATTCCGCGGATCATGTGCCAATCGACGGACAACACACTGAAGGTGACCGCCACTGGGCAGCTGCGCCGCCGTCCACTGGAAATGGTGCCAACTCGGACGCAGTATCGGCACATTCTTCATCAGAATGTTTCTGCTCGGCCTCTGCGAGCGACACGAGATCTCCGGGCTCTGTCCCGTCTCAAAATTCATTTTCTACGCTCTTTTCGGGGGATCTTTCTCTCGACCCGTATATCGTATACCCCAGCTATAATAACACTTCGATTTCTCCAGATCATGCGCGCTCTCCCAACGATCCTGCCGTCCCCTCGCCAATCTCCGCGGTGGACGATCCAGCTTCATTCACGACGCAAGGCGTCGAACCTCCACATTCATTTCACGCTGCTGGGGATTCCGTATACTATGCACCGCCGTCTGCTCAGGAAGTACAAGACGTAATTTCCAAGGAACACGTCCATTTTCAACGTCAAAGATATGCACAAGACCCCTTCATGCATTCGTTTTCTGGACCGATTCATAATAATTTCAAACAACAGAATTTGACCGAGGAACAGCATTGTACGTCTCTCCCCTAATCTTCTTTTTTTTTTCACTCAAGGTGCCTGATTCACTTTCGGGCTGTCAATAGACGTCTTTGATTCGTCATCCGGTCACGGCCGAAGCCGTGTCAGAACCGCTGGTCCATATCAAGCATATGGAAGTGCGAGACGTGCGCTACGGGAGGGTTATTTTGGCGGTCAACTTCACCCCACGTTCGTGGATCCGGTCGACGGTGATTATTACGGGCGAAATTGTAAGCGCTCGGGTCCGTTTTACATCCCTCTTCCCAGTGACCCACCTTTTTCTCAGGCGACAAGTCCTCTCGAAGCGTGCTTCCCAACCACCACTGGCCCAGTGCGGTCCCACCCCTGGAGAACGACACGTTTGATGCGCTACCAAAGTTTGGTACGCAGTGATATCATTTCGTCATCACAATGTTGATTGTTGGGGTGAAAGCAGGCTTGGATGACCAACGATACCGAACGACATATGCAGAATGTGCTGTCGATGCGCTTCAATGGAGCGCGCACGTTCAAGCGCGACGTCAGGTTATTGAACCTGCGTAAAATCCCCCCCTCCCCCCTAAAAAGTGACAATGCTTGGCTTGCTTTTTCGTGTTTGCTTTAACTTTTACCCATAGTTTGTCGATTGTACTCCAAAGTGGGTGGTCGTCGACGCACCAATATGATAGGATAGTTCATGTAATTTCAAGGATTGTGCAATGATGCGGACGGTCGTGTCTGGAAATGCTGTAAGAGTGAATTCACGACTACCCAGGGTGGAGTTGCAGGGTTGGACAATGAATAGACCTACCCTGGTACTATATCGGTGAAAAACGAGAACGTGTGGTACTTGTGCTCTCCGAACGAAGTCATTTTTATACACGTATCATCGGAGACATAAGTGGATGATTGATTCGCTTCGTATGATCCGGTGGGGGGGGTAGTACGCAGCTACGTGAGTGGGTCAACAGATCCACATATTGTTTTGTAATTATAATGGTACCGTTCACGGTCGTACCAGCGCAAATTGAAGAGACCAGTGAGGGAAGGGTTACCCCCTTCTCCCGCGAGCCACTCCTCCGACTTCCTCTTTCGGAGCGGTGGCTTGGCAATGGCTACGAGACTCCGATGTGGACTTGAACTTGATGTTCATCATCGCTGACCGCTGAGCGATGCTCCCGACACCAGCTCTGAGTTCTACCCGACGCACGCCTAATACTTTTCACTATAACTCCAAGAGCGGTCGCTCACGCGAGTGCGACTACCGCGCTACCCTCCGGTCTCTCAGCGGGCGCTCGAGACTGACCAACCTGGCCGTGTTGCTCTTGGCGACTTTTGGTTGTATATCTTTCTTCTACAATCTCGCTTTCTTCTTTTCTTCTTCGTCGGCGTATCCGAGTTTCACAGGCTATGCACCACCCGGGAGTATACTTGCCACGATACGGCGCGACGAAACGTTGGAATGGCTGTCTCACCTGATTGTGGTGCCTGGGCACGCAATTTGGTCGGGTTGGAAGCCGGGCGAGATTCTTGACGAGGATACCTGGACGCTGGAAGATTATCAGAGAGGTGGTGGCAGAGTCTCTGCCTTTGTTGATCACATCAAGCAAGGGTAAGCCTGATTGTTTTTTGGACTGTCGGGTGCCCGAGCAAAATCCCAGATAGAGGGTTAAAGAACGCTGATACTAACGTTGTTCTTGTCCAGAGTACGCCTTGCATTGGAAGACGAACATTCTTTACTGGTATTCAGTGGGTAAGGGCTTATTCCTCTGGGAACACGTTACTGTTCGATCTAAATAAATAAATAAAACACTGACCGCATCTTGTTATCTCATTCCGCAGTGGTCAAACTAGGCTTCAATCGACGACGACGGAAGCCGAATCATACATGCGACTGGCGCAGAGTTTGGATCTATTTCGTACCGCTGTGACTCCCGGTGACAGTACCCCATTTTTTCGAGCCACGACGGAGACATATGCCCTCGATTCCTATCAAAACATATTGTTTTCTATCTCACGGTTTCATGAGGTTACTGGAAGATACCCTTCTCAAATTACCGTGGTTGGCTACGAGATGAAGCGGCGACGGTTCGAAGAGCTACATCGGGCGGCACTTAGATTTCCCGCTCACCTGTTCGAGTATATTGGGCTCGAACCTCCTGCTACAAGTGATGAAGCCACCAAGGCTCGCCAAGGCGAGGTAAGGGTTGAAACACGATCCTCCTTATCATTTCACGCTAATTCCGACGATGACTGCGACCCCATTCTTATTCAAGCTCGAAAATGGTTACCTGCCGTATGCCTTTGACATGTACGGTTGTCACGATTTCCTGCTTTCCAAAAGGCGGGGTAGGAATCCGTTCATACGATTTCATTCCTACCATGCATCCGCACCGGAACTGCGTGGTTTGCTAGAGTGGTGCCCGGACTATCCCAAACAGCTATACCAGGGTCCCTTACCCTGGGACATTTTGGGGTAATTTGGCAAGAACCCTTTCACGACGCGTACCATCTCATACATAGATACCGCCATCCCAATATCCAATAAACGTAATTTATTTGCAGGCCGCATAGCGCTGCATGGCGTGCGCCATGCGGAAAGAACTTTTGGTCTCGACAAGGCGCTGCTGGACAAGGTTTAACCCATCAAATCGCATATCCAGATTTGGGTAGCGTGTCGGCCAGAGCCGGTACATTCCCGGCGAGAGCATGTCGCTAACATATCTAATAGGCTGTGTAGGAGATCGAAAATTGACGATTTCTAAATGTGGACAACTCCCTGTAGCCGGAGGCACTAGGCTCATCACTGTGATGTTCATCGGCGCGCGGGTTCCCGAAAGATCGCCTGTGCCCGTCTGTCAATCTCACGTGCTCCGTATAGGGTGTTTTTCACCATGCTTGGGACAATACTCGTCAATTTCACAAGTGCTGAGGGCATCTTTCATCACTTGCGCAGTTCGTCTGCTGCCCCCCTCTCCTTTCCCTTGTGATGGGCACTGGAACATCTGTATAAAGTGCGCCACCTATGAATGTCTTCTATTTCTTTCACGGCACGTAGCTTGATGCCCTGAGGGCAGGTTTACTGCTGTAGGATTACCTACCGACATCTCTCGACTCATTTGACCAGGGAAACCTATTTGACCGTCACTTTCATCTCCGAGTCGTGCGAAGAATTTCCATGGGCGGACGAGGTTAGGGTGGTCCTCCTGCATCGCAGGTTGCCACCGATCTGTCTCTAGAAGCAGCTAACATAATGACAGATACGCATGGAAGTAACCGAAAGTGAGGGTGCATGGCGTCAGTACCTTCCAGCCTTTGTAATTTCCTTCGCTGTGGTACTGGGAGATCGTTTCTCTGCGGTCACCTTGAGACTTCCTTGCGGTCGACCCAACATTGGTTATGGCTTCCCTCAATTAATAGAGGCTGCCACCCCTCTGACCTGTGCTAGATGCGCATTCCTGCATGGATTTCCAACCGACTAGGGGAAGAAAAAAATTGTTCACGTCAGGCTGCTCGCTGCAGTTAATTCATCATACTGTGCGTTGTCCAGACTCTGGATGAGGCAAGGAGAGGTCAGACATGTCCATTTCACCATTGACGCTGGTGGCTCACGGAAATGAACCCACGAACAATTTTTTTTCTTACATTGTTCGACTACGCAGCAACGCTCGACGACCGAGTCCCAAACCACCGATCGCAACTGACAAGGGTTGGAATCAGGACTCGCGAACGGAACGAAGGATCTCAAAGATGGGAGGGAACCATGTCCTCGTTTTTTTTAGTTCCGTGGTGCTGTTTGCGACACAAAAGCTCCACTGTATCAGCTCACCAGCGGCATGGATCGTTATCATCGCACCACCCTCCAAACAAAGATCCAGCCGGATTTGGTCCGTTTCGGGCGGTGCTGGGCTCGTGTCACCGGCCTCCGTCTGTTTGGGCGAGGCTTCTTGGAAAAGCAGAAAACCCGGCTGGTTTTGTCGGATCTCGCCATACTTATATAAAAAAGGGGGCGAGTTTTCCCTTTTGGGTGTTGTATTTGAACCACGCAGCATGTATGCACGGTCCGAGCCTTTCGGGACTGCGGACGCCGTCTGATCGTCGTGGAGTCCATGTGTCTCTCTTTTCTGTGTGGTCTAAATATACTGAATGGTTGTCTGTGGCGGAATTGATGCTCTCGCCGCTTTTACCCTGTCTCTTTGTGACCGACGTTTAACCCCCTCGAAAACAGCGTCGGAAAAAATAGTAGGGGGAGAGGTTGAAATCGCGGATAAGTACCATGGGATTTGGCGCCTAAATATCATCCGTCCATTGAATATCAACCTCTTGGTGCCCATCGACATCGATGGGCACCTCGCCCTTCGATCCTACTTTTTTTCTCCCCTCTGGGAATACGATCCATTTTCATTATCCCCGAACGTAGAACAAAAATGCCACTCAGATGGGAAGGTTTAGGACCAAGAATGGGTCTTGCGCACACGCGCACACGACAAGGTAACATGATATTGATCGTCTTGAACCCTGTTTACCCAACGTCAAGGGGAAAGGAGCAAGACCTTTCTTTGTTTTTTCTCATAGCAAGTGAGATGTGCAATTGAGTTAGCCTTGACGAGCGTCAGAACCCGACTTCGAACTAGCCTGGGGACTCGAAATGGCCCTCCTCCCCTGTTTCATGTCGATAGCATCACGGTTCAAGGCAAAACGCGAAGGTACGAAGTCATAGGGGAACATGGGACAAGCAATATCTGACTCTGCACTTGAAGCCTGGTTCTGATGGCACCCCTCGCTTCTTCGAACATCGTCTCGAGAAACAGGTGGTGATGTGGTGATCGATACGGATTTTGATGTGCAAATACATAACCGGGCGGCGTTAGGATTAGGAACAACCACGATAACGACATCATAATTCTTCCAAGTCCTTGTTTGCTGTGATCCCTGGCTAACAAAAATTTCCAGAAGAAACATCAATTCGTACATAGAACAATGTGTCCCATGACTCAAGCCTACATCAATCCGATTTAATGCGGAATATGTGCGCACCCTAATGACTACAAGTGACCTTGGAGATCGGAAGGCGTATGGAGTTACAAGCGAGCAAATGAATTGTTCTTCCATCTTACGTCCGTCAAACCTGCGCATCCTTCTGATCCCGGGGAGTTTGGGGAGGGGAAATTGCGTCGTTAAGGAGAAATCTCTATTAGCAGTCAGAACGTTGTGTGTACATATAAAAATGGGGTTGGTTAGGCAGTGTCGGAACCTGCACAAAATGGCGCATCAGGCGAGGCAATAGACTTAAGCGAGGAGCATGCCCATAATAGTCTGACCGGGCATTGAATTGAAATAATCCGGGGAAATTAATTTAGGAGCACAAGGCAGAGAGCAGCGGTGCAAAAGTACGAACAAGCGCATTGTAGTTTTGTAAAACAATTTTTTTCTATGCTCGGCCTTTGTGCGCAACCTGGTGAGTTTCCGATCGTACCGGTACATGTGTGTAATTTTTTTTCCGTCTGATTTACGGGGAAGAGGGACGAGAATCCAAGCTCGAGGGCCGCCTTCAGGTTCCGCAGGTAGTGAATCGAACGGCAACGTGGGTACCGCATGGAACAGCGTCTGACTCAGTGAGTCAGTGGGTACTAACTGCTTGGAGCCCCATTTTGCACCCTAGACTAGTTTGAAGTACCACTGCCATACAAAGTGACGGCAAGATGTTGCAACGAGTCGAGAAGCTGCTGGCGTCACTCGCCAACGATGCACGGGTACGAACACGAGGGACATGATGTATGGAACTTGAACATCAGTCGTGCGTGGTCACTCGATATTTTAGCTTTCCTGGTTGTCGAAATATGGAACTGTCCAGTATTCTGTCAGTATTGTCAAAGCTTCCATGATGAGAAGACTACCTTCAGCCTGCTCTGCAGCTCGCGAATGCGAATTATGCAGGTACTATTTGGAGTTCTTTACCTTTACTCTCTCGAGGTCTGAAGTAGAGGTACAAACCGTTGGCAGTTGCACGAGCATCATCAGGATATAAAGGACATGGTGTGGAAGCTGGGCATGGGCCGTCCGTTGGTGCCATTTGTTTTTACTGCCCCGTTGTTCGAGGGCCGCGTGCAAACTTGTCCGCCATGATGAGACTTTTTTCTTCGCCCTGACAGCCTGTTCAAGTCCAACAAATAAGTAGATAATATTGTATCAGCAACGTGAACTTGCCGCATCTACACATAGCGTATTTCCTCGAGTTTAAGAGTTGTTGTTTTCACAATGGCTAACAGGTGGCCCTGAGAGCGAAGTTTCATTATCTCGATTAGGAATGTACTGAGGAATAAGTCGCGCTGTCGCGGAGCCAAAAGTTTCCTCTCCCCACTGCCTTGATGACGACCTCGAATTTGTTGTGGGTAACTACTCTGGAAAGGCGTTTTGCGTCACGCTGCATTCATACTACATCGTCTGTGTTGTCCGTCGGTGGTAGGAGAATACCGAGGAAAAACCAGGCCAAGGCTCAGAGTGAGCACCCTTGATTGACCCTTTCCTCAATCGCGCTTTCGTGTACTCACGATTGCCTGTAGTTCCTTCATCCAAAAGCCGCCTCGCACAGTCGTTGCAACCCACAGGTAGAGCCAAGAAACTCGGCTCGTTCCACGTCGCTCCCGCTTCGCGTCCGTCCTTTGTGCGGAATGTCATTCCACATCGCGGTAAACAGCCGAAGCAACAACATACGCAGCGCCCGAATCCATTAGAGGAACAATTTGACCTTTCTACGCCGTCCCTCTCAAAAGCCATTCTGAACGACTTCACCTCACCTCCATTGCTTCCCGGTCTGTTACAAAGCATCAAGGAGACCCTAGGCCAAGATGCCACACCAACTGCGATTCAAGCACTTTCTTTGAAACATATGATGATGCAAGTGTCAGATACAGTGTCGAAATGGAAGGAATATCTCCTTGCGAGTGAAACTGGATCTGGGAAATCGTTGGCATACCTTTTGCCGCTTCTTCAGGATTTGAAACGTACTGAGCTTGAGCATTCTGGTTCCCCGCGCACATCTTCATCGCGCTCGCTCAACCCTCGCGCTTTGATACTCGCACCGACGCACGAATTGTCGCGGCAGCTAGCTGGGTTCGCGAAAAAACTTTCGCACGTTATCAAGCTTCGCATACTATGTGCCTCTCGGGCAAACAGGCAAAGTAGCACCATGAACAATGGAACTGCTTCAAAGATGAAGATGACCATGGATGTCGTGTTCGATAACAGCGATGCCTGCGACGTGACAGTTAATACCGGACGCTCGTCCCCTGAAGTCGATGTCCTTGTAGGGACTCCCATGAAACTCTTGGAGCTCGAGAAAGGCAGAGGCTGGAACTGGGAACAAAGGGCACAGGAGAAAGCACTCAGAATTGCATCGAAGAAAACTGAGGATCCTGCTACCACACAGAAATTCGCCGCCGGCGAACGCAAGTTTTGGGTAGATGAACCCGAAGTGGGCTTGGAAAACGTCGAATGGGTCATCATCGATGAAGCAGACGTTTTATTTGGTATTCGCAATATTTCTTCGCCCAGGTCGCTGACTGACTTTTTTGAACGCCTAGATCCCGATTTTGAGGCGTCAACTCGCCAGTTGTTGGCTGACATTGCTGCAGCAAAAGGACAGCCTGTGCCTGTCCTCCCTGTTTCCCCTGTCTCGCTCAACGAGACACTGGCAACACCCGATTCCCCACAGTCAATATCCTATCCTTTCCATCTTCTGTTAACTAGCGCTACCATTCCAAACTCTCTCAGCAGCTACCTGTCAACCCATCACCCCAGGCTCATCCGTCTCGCGTCCCCCAAGCTACACCATCTGCCGAGTGCTCTACGAACAGAACATGCCAAATGGACGGGCGGTAACAAGGACGCAGATATAGAACACCGCATTCGGCGTGTATGGGCTGAAGACGCTCTCATGCATGCCAAGAGCGCTCTCCCCTCTGGTAGTCCCGTCAAGCTCTCCAAAATTATCGTCTTTTGTAACAAGCGTAGCAAAGTTGAGCAACTCACTGCGTTCCTCGGTGCACGTGGGATCGCGTGCGTCGCGCTCACGGGTGACGCAGACGCGCGAAAGAGGGGAAACAACCACCATTTGGACGGGTTCTTGAAAAAGCTGATCGAGGATGGCGTCAAACCCCTAGCTTCGAAAGGTGGCCTTTCGAATCCGGCCAAGACACCTCACGTGCTCGTGACGACATCTCTCCTTTCGCGGGGCCTTGACTTTAGTCCCGAGGTCAAGCATGTGTTCATCGTGGACGAACCTCGAAACATGATTGATTTCTTACACCGGGCAGGGCGTGCGGGTCGCGCTGGAGAGTCAGGTAAGGTCGTAGTTTTTGGACGCGCGGAAGGACGTGGTAGCGGTCGCACGGAAGAAATGCGAAAAAAAGTCCGGGCATTGGTATAGACTATCTATCTATAAATCTTTTCTCCCTAAATCACTTATTCTTGTCATTGTCCATGGATAGCCTACGGACAGTCATAACTAGTGTATGACACGTCTACGACTACAAAAGCACAGCTCGATATTACACAAACCCACAAACCAAACAACCTTGAAAAGATATCAAGAAAGAGTCACGTAACGTTCACAAGTATGGGGGTCCATGGCCTCAGAGCAACGTTTTCCATCCAGCATCACGACACTTCTTAACCAGGCGTTTCACCTCCTGGGACCGCGCACGAGTAGTTACGAGAAGCGTGTCCGGCATATCGACGATAACCAGATCGTCGACTCCAAGACATGCAATCAATCGTCCAGATCCAGGAACGACAATCCCACCAGCGACTTGCTCTGTGAGAACTGCACCAAAAAAAGGTTCGCGAAAGGATTTTCAATGAAATAAAATAAAACACACCAAAGGTACTATCACCAAGAACGCGCGGCTGATTGGATTCTGCAGGAAGGAGATCTGCGAGAGAAGAGAAGTCTCCAACATCGTCCCAACCTAAAAAAAGAAAATTACGTAAGAGAAGCGCCGTCCTTGATCCGCCGCAACGTACCGAACGTCGCAGGTACGACGGCCACTTTGCCCTGAGCGGCGGCAGGCTCAGCAACAGCATTGTCAATAGGAATCTTCTCGAGAGTTGGCCACACTTCGGCCAACGTCTCTTGACGTTTTTTCTCATCCGCCCAGACGCTGGCAATCTTTTGAAGCCCGTCGTATAGATCAGGCTTGCAGTCCTTCAAAAGGTCCATGAGCACAGTCGCTTTCGTTACGAACATGCCGGCATTCCATCGATAGTTACCAGTGCCAATGTAAGCAGCGGCAGTACGGGCGTCCGGTTTCTCCTTGAAGCTAGAGACGAGTCTCGCGTTGGGCGCTTGTTTAATCCCCAGCTTATCACCGAGGCGAATGTAACCGAACGCTGTAGATGGGTGTGATGGTGCAATGCCAATAGTGACGAGATAATCTGTCTTAGCCACTTCGACTGCCTCGGCGATCGCGGAAAGGAACGCATCGTCGCCAGAAATCATGTGATCGGCAGCGAAAGATCCAATGATCGCGTTCGGGTCTCTTGTTGCAAGAACAGCAGCAGCGAGACCAATAGCAGCCATCGAATCCTTTGGCCCGGGCTCACAAAAGAGATTTTCAGGAAGAAGATCTGGCAATTGTTCATGGATGGACCGGACGTGTGCGGGTCCAGCAACGACTGTCGTACGTTGCGCAGAAGAAAGGGGTATCAGCCGATCCCAAGTGGCTTGAATAAGAGATCTTCCTTTTAAAGTGAGGTCAAGGAGGAACTTTGGATGTTCCTCTCTAGACAATGGCCAGAGACGAGTCCCAGCCCCACCTGCGGGGATACAGACATAGAAACCTGGTATGTCACGCTGCGTAAGCGAGATGGGAGCAACAGTGTTGTCTCCGAGTGGGGAAGGGGAAGGAGCGAGAAAAGCAGTGGGTGGTGAGGAAAGGGCAGGAAATCTGTTGGGAGATAGAAACGGGGACTTTGCACGGAGTTGGGGACTGCCTGGGATGGGCGTCATGGAGCCAGGGGTGGCAACACGACCTCCATTGTTCTGGCGGATCGTTCAGCCGATTCTGAGTCATAAGTTGTGTCTCCCGTGGACATACATTCATCCCTTCCTTCACTTGGCGCTCGAGGCTCGCGTTGGCAAGTCTCAAGTCCGCGCATTCTTGGCGAAGTTCAGATATCTCGGCTTGCTGTAATGACCCTCGTCACATGCCCTTGGACAATGCGACGCTGAAAGCGCACCGATTTTTGTACCGCACCCAATATCTGGGTGAACATGGACTCTACGCTTAGAGCATTGGCGGTGGTATCTGCCTGAGTGGGCAAAACAGACGGAAGAAAGGACATGGTGGTCTCAGGTCAAGGGTATTTGGGAAGAAAGTGGGGACGGCGTGTTGTTGCCAACGTGTACCTTATGTGCGGCACACTAAATCCAAATCCTAAATTCGGCACAGTCTCGGTTCGGACACAAATTCGATAATAATGATAATTTCAAACGATATCATATGACAGACATAAACATCACATCACATCAGACTCTCGTCAGATTCTCGTGCAAGACTAGGAAACCCTCAGAGTAACTTCGAGTGACGATATTCTTTTCGTAATTGTAACGAAAGACTGTGGAAGACCTCCGTGACAATGCCGCAGTGAGAAGTTGCAAGCTGTTCCCAACTTCCCGTGGATGTACCTATGGCCTAATGAATCTCGTCATCATCGCTCTCAAACTCCACTGCCTCGTATTTGCGAGCCTTTTTGTGAGGATTAGCTAGTGACGCTCCCTTTGGTGGGCGAGTTGGTTCTGTTCACCAGGAGATCAACGCAAGTCGACCGTCGTGCAGACTCTGGAACATACTCGGCTCTACCTCACTTGAAGGTGATTTGGATTTCCTCTCTGCTTTGACATGTTCGAGTTCCGTCTCCAACGCCTTGATCTTCCGTTGCGCAACTTTTGTTTCATCTTCCAGATGGAGTTTTGGCTCCATGACGTGCATTTTCTTCAGGGGAGGGTCTACATGCGTGACTTGAAGAGATGCAAGACTAATCTCTCTGAATTTATCAGACGCACCTGATCCAACGCGAGACGGTTCCGCATGGGTGACGGCCTGGACAGAATACGTGGGTGGGTTCAGCCGACACTTGCGAGACTGTGCTTGGAGAGCAATCTTGATTCAAAAATAGTCACCACTGCTGATAAATGGACGCGTTCATGTGTTCATACTCCACTCAAGATGTTCGTCGCATACGACACCGCTTCCTTGGAAGACAGTTCAGCCAACGGAATATGTACTGGTCTCTTCGACGCAGGTCCCAGAGTGAGCTATAAAATAAGAAGCTCATCAACAAGAATGAGTGAAGATAAATGTATTAAATTTTACATTTATCTTTGTGCCTTGGCCTTGGCCTTGGTCATGGACCAAATCCTCGACACAAAGCTCGCGGTTTACAAACGCCTCGGACAGATTATGAGCAAAACTTTGCAGGTTTTTGGAGCTCGGCTTCGGACCCTGCACATCAACGTTACATCGGAACCACCGATCAAAACGCGAGAGATATAAAAAAAGCAGGACGAACAATGAATTGCGTGATATCTCGTGCTGACCATGATCCGCGCCACCATCTGCCTTCGGGCCCCTTCAAGCCAACAGACACCGTCCAGGAGGACTCAGTAACGGTAGACAGCACGATAAACCGATCAAAACCTTGGTAAACGACTTGAATCAATTCATCGAGTTCTCCGAAATAGGACAGGATGTCCATCTTCAATCACACCGAAGGGGTAAGTGCGGTGTGACAGAGCGCTGAGGAAGCAACATGGACGAGATGATGATGTAAGAAGATGAAACATGGCACCGGTGATCCGGTCCGAGCTTGGCCTCCGAGGTCCTGTACCAAACGTCATGCGTTATTATGACAAGGATAACCTCATCAGTATCAAGACCAACTCTCATTGACAATTCATCGGAGCAAGCAACCGTAACTATCGGGAGGGATGTGCCTAGCTCGACTCTTGATGTCCTTCAAATTGCTCTTGTGTCGCACACATATAACCAACCCGAAATCCATTTCTCTGTTTAGAGTTCTCCCTCCCAAAAAGTGGTAGCACGAGGTTGGTGGGCTTATGACAAGGGGTCGTCACAGTTTGAATATTCTTCTAAACAATATGGAACTCTCTTGCTCATCAACATGAGAAGTTGTGCTAAATGAAGATACTTATGTCCTATGCTTCCCATGGCAGACACTGGCAAACCCCAGGATCATTGGACATCGCAGGATATACAATTATCAACTCGGTCACGGTTCAATGCAAAAGGAGATCAAGAGACATACACGAAAAGAGGCTATCAGTGTATAATTTCCTACTTCCGCCACCGAGCAAGAGTCGTATCAAGGTGCATCAACCGGGTTCCAACTTATGGCACCCGCTTTCCCGAGGTCAAGGTTATCCAGAAGCACCATATCCTCTGAATCGAGCGAAAAGTCATACACTTCAGCATTGGATCTGATTCTGCTGGGAGTAGTCGACTTTGGAAGCGGGACAAACCTTCAAAACAAGAATAGTGCAGAACGATTGAGAATCTATACGTGTCAACATGGTCAAAAGAACGTACCCTTTCTGCAGGGACCATCGAATGAGGATTTGAGCGGGATCGCGTCCATGCTAAAATCGAAGCGATACAAGGGCATGAGGGTGATCGTTGCAGCGTGTTAACAACACTTCAAACCTTGTTTACCACCCATTGAATCACTGGATGATCCATTTTTCCGCGCAAGATCGGGCAGTACGCTTGCACAACAATATCGTTGGCACGACAATAATCGATGATGGGCCGCTGTTGACATAGAGGGTGGAGCTAGGTACAAAGGGAAAATGTTACCTCATTACCTGATGACCATTATGATGAAACATGCCTCGATTTGATTGACAGCGGGCAGCTTTAGTCCCGCATCCTTGATCTCTTCGAGATGCCTGATATCGCTACATTCAAAGGGATGGATCATGCAAGGAGAGGAGGATGTCTGGAACACTAACTAGTTCGACACCCCAACCGTCCTGATCTTCCCTTCCTTTTGAGCATAGAGCAGTGCCCGGTATGTAGCCAAGCGTCGCTCCGTTCCAGACAAGGGATCGTGAATCAAAAACAAGTCGATATAATCTTTCAGATCATGGGAAAACGTGTTTTAAATTGCCGAAGACGTGATCGGGAACGTTGGTCTTCCTTACCGAAACCGAATCGTGCGAGCGACTCGTCGACGCCTTTGAGGGTGCTGTCGTAACCATGCGTTTTGCTAACACACTTCGTGGCTTGAGTGCCGATCGAGCAATGATAAGCATCACAAGCCTTGCTTTTAACATGCGCGCAGCCTACTGATGAACACGTCGCCACGTTCGAGGCCGCTCTCTCTGACCGCTTCACCGACTGCGGCTTCGTTCCTGTAGGCCTGGGCTGAATCGACGTGCCTAAAATAATTTTAAAGGACAAGCCTCAGTGTGGCTTGTTCTAGCGAGCGACAACTGCACTTGCCTATAACCAGCTTCAAAGGCTGTCAAAACAGAAGGTCGCGTGTTGTAATTTTGGTACACGCCAAACCCAAGAAGGGGCATTGCATGTCCTGCATGATTGTTCGTCAGTAAATTTTAAATAGGATTGAACTCTAAGTACCTGACGTCAAGCGGACGGTTGATTTGAGAGTAAATGACATGTTTGTATTAGAGTGCGTTGTTGAGTGAGGTAAGCACCAATTTCTGGTGGAATCCTTGACGATCGTCCGAGGACCGAGCGGAAACGATGTCGATGTCATGAGCCTTATCAATCGATCGATCACGATCCGTCGGCATGTTTTTTGGGAAACGGGAAACCAAAGGCGAACTATTAAATTTTTACGAAAACTCATGCATGAGCGGAAATTTCTCATAAAACGAACCGGCTGCCGCCTCTTCAAAAATATCACTTGCGTATCAAGTGCGGGACAAATCATCTCACAAAAAAGACCTAGTCAGAAAATAGTGATGTAAGTCGTGCTCCACTTCAATCGTCATCAATGTCATCGCCAAGCCCCATTTCTCCTCGCCTCGCTAGTCGTTCCCGCATAACCTTCCTCGCATTCTCCGTCGCGGAAGAAAGTTGCCCACCCTTGGCAAGTCCAACTAACAGTGCATGGACTAACCCAATGTGGTTATGGCGACGGAGACTGTTTTCAAACTGCCGAAGGCATAGAAAATGAAGCTAATCAAATCTTAAACGATCCGACGACGTACAGCCCAGCGTTCACGTTTCGAATTCTCGTTGCTGATCTTTACAAGAACTTGGCTGGCTTCTGATTGATGGGCAAGTTGGCGAAGGTATTCCAACTGTGTTTTGAGAGCAGGCAAGGGATCGTCGCGAAGGGCAAGTAAACTAAACTCCAACTGACAGATAAACAATCAAATTCAAAAGCAGGCAATTTACTAGGGACGTTACTCACGGCTCCAGTGGGGTACGTGCCTATCCGACGTTCAATCACCTCTCTAATTCGGAGGATATGAACTCTTCGGAGAAAAGGATTAGAAGAGAGCGACCCACCTTGCTTTTTTTAACCAACCTTCCCCAGATTCATCGTATTCGCCGTGCCGAACAGGATGTGGCTTTAATCCATCGAGCTCGTAGACGCTACCCATGACAGGAATGTAGACAACGAAATGATAAGCATCTTCGTTCTTCCTCGGTAGCCCAAGTCCATCTAATGAGATAGAACTTGGGGGAGAAAGTGCGTTATGTGCTTCTCGTAACCAGTCTGCACTGGTGACAGTCATTCCGCACATTTGTGGATCCATTCCAGTAGTAAACGTCATCAGGTCTGCTAACTGAGGACCAGAAGGGAGTGACGGTATATTCCCCAGCGCGTTTATTACTGCAAGGGTCGCACAGGCGTTGCTAATCGTTTGTTGTGCAAAGAAGCCGGGGAAGTCGGTATCATACTGTCCGGCGGTGCTCATCGGCTCGTCGGTGGTGGACGGTAGCCATTTAAAGAGGAATATGAGGGCATGGAGAGGTTGCAGTGCAGACAGTGCCTCGGGATCGAGCGAGTACAGGTCGTCGACGATGTACGGGACACCAAGCGTTTTGAGGAGTTCCCTAGGTTCCAGTTTAGTGCAAGCACAGCGAGAGAATGGGGTCGAGCACCTACGTGAAGACACCAGGGTCAGATTCTGTGAGTTCCCAGCCGCTGGAATTTTCGTCAGACATGGTTGTGGGCAACAGCGTCATAACCACGTGACTTATCGATACGGTTTGTTTAGCGGAGGCTTTATAACATTCAAACATGTCTGAATCGCCTCCTCAGCCAGTCGCAGATGCCAGGACAGCGAATAAAGAAAGATTCGAGCTAGAGCTCGAATTCGTACAATCGCTCGCAAATCCATACTATCTACACTCTCTCGCCCAACAGAACATACTCGACCAGCCCGCATTCGTCAGCTATCTGGAATATTTACAATATTGGCAGGAAAAGGATTATGCTCGCTTCATACAGTCGGTCTAGTCTGGCCCCGTTTGCGACACTGATCCAATTCTTCTCGAAGCTATCCCCATGCACTGCACCATCTAGAGCTACTTCAGCATGCTCGCTTTCGGTCGGAGATCAAGAAGGACGAATGGCGAGAGTATCTCAATCAAAAGCAATTCGATCACTGGCGGACGTGGCAAGTTGGCTCTACTCGTGTGCTCGAAGATCTTATCAGTTCCGTGTTCAGGCGAAACTATCCTACCGCATCTATTCCTCCCGAGGCACCACATGTACAGGAACCTGGGAAGCACGTTGCATAGCGGTCACCATTTGAAAGGTTGAATCTACGGGCCGGATGGACAGAGACCATGGCTCAGCACTCGGGCGTTGGAGTTGGCAGGAGTAGTGATGTAGTAGTGATAACATCATTTTTCACACGCTGTGTACCCTGCGCTTATTTCCGGGAAGGTTTGTGCTTGCCTCGATGGCTGACTCGGACGTCGTTTCAGAGTCTTCCGAACTTGAACCGATATTGCCCAGCGCGGAGCAAAACATTGATAGCAATGGCGACGACGCTACTTTCCACAACGCCCACGTCGCGTCCGAGGCAGAGAAAAAGTTCTTTTGGTGGAAAAATGCACTCGTCAACACCTTCTTCATCTTGGCATGGTACCTTGCCCATACCCATTCCGTTTCAACCGTTAATATCTATCCAGGTTCCTTTTTGCGACAGTTCTCTCCGTGTACAACAAATGGATGTTTTCTCCAGACCACTTCAATTTCCCTTACCCGTTATTCGTAACCGCTGTCCACATGACCATCCAGTTCTTGCTCTCAGCACTGCTTAGATGCACTTTCCCATCGAACTTCACTTCTGACAGACGACCCACACTACGTAGCTATGGGTGAGTGATTCTAAACTCGGATACGGTCAACGTGATTCCATTTCTGCAGTATCAAGGCTTTCCCCGCAGCATTGGCAACTGGTCTTGATATTGGACTGTCCAATGTTTCTCTAAAGAGCATTACACTATCCTTTTATAGTCGGTCTTCATATCTTAGGAGGGTATCAATGTCGCTGACGTCTAATCCTTAGCCATGTGCAAATCCTCCTCACTCATATTCGTCCTTTTCTTTGCGTTCCTCTTCCGGCTCGAGTCATTTTCCGTACACTTAGTCGTTGTTATCCTAATCATTTTTGCTGGAGTGTTGCTGATGGTCACCTCGGAAACTGCGTTCGTCTTGTCCGGATTCTTGCTTGTTATGTTCGCAAGCGTTTGCGGTGGCCTTCGCTGGAGCCTTACGCAAGTCGCCATGCAGGACAAGTCCATGGGGCTCGATAGCCCTCCCTCCACGATATTTTGGTTGTCACCGGCCACGGCGATTTCAGTAGCTGTGATCAGTATCGCTTGGGAAGGGTGGGTCAAGGTGTTCTCAAGTCCCTTTTTCGCTACGCTATCTTCGACGTTGAACACGCTCCTTATGTTTGTCGCCCCGGGGATCGCCGCCTTCTGCATGGTCATGAGCGAGTATTAGTACGTTTGAACTGCCACATTCATTCTTATGTACACCATGAGGCTGACTACACATTCTTACTGCAAGCATCATTCAACGTGCTGGTGTCATTCCAATGTCCATAGCAGGGATAGCCAAGGAAGTCTCGACCATCACAATCTCTGCCTGGTTCTTTGGGGACGAATTAACTCCTGTCAATATCACAGGGGTTGCTATTACTGTTTGCGGTAGGTTTCCATTTTCGGTCCGAGTGTGCGTCGTCGGTTGACGCAGTGAGGGTAGGCATCGCACTCTTTGCGTACCACAAATATCGCAAGACTATCGATTCCAAAGTCACGCTCGATGCACATGGCAATGTAATACAACTCGATAGTGAAGATCTGAGTGATGTGGAACTGGCTGCGAGCTCCTACGACGTCACACCTATGCTACATCCATCTGTAAGTTGCCTAAAATCAAGTCGTGTCCGTGTGGTTAGTTGCTGAAACGAGTATCACAATGATCCAGGAAGACGGGAACGGGAATGTCCGCCAACATCTTCTCTTCTCCGGCGAAGAGCTTGACCAAGGGGAGGAGGATGCCGAAGAAATTCGAAGTTTGCGGAGCCCAGCTGAATTGAAAAGAATGAGGCCAGGTGTATAAATGAATTATCACTACATTATTTATCCTGGTCAGTGGTGAGTAGGTTTTTGACGCGTTTTGACGAATTGAATTCACCTTACGCTGTGATTCAGTCACTCTTTCAATCGTGGTGACCCAACGACCCTGAGGCTAGAATTACGTGGGGTGCGCGACTTGAATACTCCGGATGTATCGTACCATTGATCCGGAATCCGAATGTAGTCGCTGACGGATTTGTCCCGTTGACAACGGAAGTACTCGGCAATCGCTGTGGAGTTGAATTGTCGTGCGTTCGGCCGTTCAAGTTTATAGTTTTTGCTGCGGATCGGACGCGCGTTGAGTGAACTCAATGATGACATGGGCGTCGGCATGTGTTGCCATCAATTTAGTTACGAGGCACAGCCATTAATCACCTCGCCCAGACGCTGTTGTGTGAAATCAGTGACTCAGATCTGGGGACGGAAGTACCCATACCCCCGGAGTCTGGGATCCAAACTGACCCCAAGTTGGTAGGCCTAGGTTTCCTAGGCAGCCAGCGCAACCTGTGACCCATAGAAAGAACGGCCCAGACTTGGCGTATTGGGGGGGATTCATCTCAGTGAGCATGGTCATGATACGGCGTCTTGGAACTCATCTGATAGGAAATTCACCAATTATGTTCGCGTGCCCGTGGACTAATCATGATTTTCAATCCCTTTATTACGGCATCGGCTTGAAACAATCCTGGAATTGAATAATCACCGAACTGATCAGGAATGGATCAATGCACTGCAACTGGTGTGTCCTGTTGAGTAAGTCTTGCGGCACGCGTTTGATCGCTTAAGAGGCTTTCCAGATTATTGTAGTGAGAATCATCTTGACGAGAGACTCGAGATTCGCGGATCTGGGTTTCTGAGTCAACGCTTATTGACATATTTCGGTGACACGAGCGTGACATTCTTAAGAGGCCTCGAGGTACTATATAGTGCGGATATAAACAGCCCTATATCTTCGTCATCGAAATCACTCCCCTTCATCCTTCAATAATGGAAGGTTTCCAGTTTATCATCGAGTCTCCTCAGGAAGCTCATAGTCATAAGAAACG
Organism: Aureoboletus auriporus; assembly: GCA_038089615.1. Classification (NCBI taxonomy): domain Eukaryota; kingdom Fungi; phylum Basidiomycota; class Agaricomycetes; order Boletales; family Boletaceae; genus Aureoboletus; species Aureoboletus auriporus. The sequence goes on from JBBPLF010000107.1 coordinate 49,729, forward strand.
CCCACGCCTTGTCACGTCTTGCGATAATTGGTAGGTACCTTGCGCCGTTGTATGACACGTCGTAATTCATTGTTCCTCTTTTCAGTCGCTTAAAGAAGATCAAGTGCCTTCAACCCAGTCCGGACTCCCAATGCGAAGCATGCAAAGTAGCAAGGATACCATGCAGATTTCGAGATCGGGAACGTTACTTTGCCGAGCGCAGTCGAGCCATCGCCGGCCCCAGTCTTACCCATCCAACTAGCGAACTAACCGAATGTTCAACGCACGACACCCCCATTAGGGCTGAAAGCATGGTTTCAGAATATTCTGTGTCAAATGCGTCTCCAACGCCATCACCATCTATCCAACGCTCTTCATCATACTCGCCAGTGCCTCAGTCGGTAGGACAGCGTGCCACGCAATTCAATTCTGGTTATTCGTACGAAAGACAAGTTGGACAATCGCCACAATACCGGTCGTCTCTACTATTCGATCCTGGACACCCGCCCTCTCCCCAGCGAGCCTGGATGCAACAGTTTATACAATTATGCATCAGCAATATGGGCGCCCAGTGCCCGTTCCTCAGCTACGAAGAGATATATGACAAGTTTCGACGCCACACGCTACCTCCCCTGCTTTCGAATTGCATCGCTGCTTTGGGTGCAAGGTACCGTTACATGACATGGACTATATAGCTTGCGTTTCACGTCATTGTAGGTTTTCCGATCTTCACGAAGTCGTGACAAGAGGCTCGCTAGTTGTTGCTGAGACATACTGTGATACCGCCAAAGTGGGTCCAACGTTCTATGTTACAAGATTCGGTCAAAAACCAACCAACGGCACCCTACAGGAACAACTGTCAACGTTATTTCAACATCCTTCACTGGATACCCTCCAAGCTGCGATCCTCCTCGCATGGGCAGAGTATAAAAGTGGTCGCGGGCATGGTGCGTTCTTTCAACCGTATTTGTCCGGCTGTTATTGATCCGTCCGGGACCCAGGTTTCCGTCAGTATAGCGACGTACGTGGTCGTGCCCACATGGGACTCTAGCTAATGCCCCCATAGCTCGCGATGCAGACTGCCCTGGCGATTGGTCTGTCGGAAGAGTCCTCGCCCCAATTAAGTCCGTACGACCCATACGAAAACCGACTACGAATGACCTGGTCGAGTTTGAGCCAGTTACGGCTATACGCCACCTCGTGTATGCCTTCTCTACACGGTCTCTCTCGCTGACGGCCGCTGATCTGCCAAACTCAGTGGCGGCGCAGAAATTCGGCTGATCCATCTCATGTCTTTTTTTTGTTTTGTGTTGTTTTTTTTTCCCTTCAAAATGTAGCCTAGGGTCGTGCCCTCCATTGCGTTATTTATGGACCATTTGTCATTCCCAAGGAAATTAAATTAAGTATCTATGTAATTTACAGCGTGTTCGCCGAATTATATTCAGCCCAGCTTTGTAATTTGTTGGTTGCTCAGCAGCCTCAGCTTTTTGACGGAGGTTTATTTGACGATGGATGTTGTGTCGAATGCACCTTTTGATCCCGAGATAATAGGCTGACGTGGTCAATTTTGAAACAGTCAAAAGTTAGGACTCTACTGACACACGGGAGAGGAACCACTGCCCTGGTTGTACCGATTTGCACCGACAGGGCAGCGCCGCAAATGCGCGGGACGTTTCAAGTTCGTCCAGAAATAAGTGCAAGCCTGAGGACCTGGTTCATCAAAAATGATGGTGCGATCGGGTGCAAAAAAATCTTCTAGGTTCTTCTCGACCCGTGTTCTATCTTGTTATTTATTTTATTTTCCTGTTCGGCGGAAAGACGCTCCGAGGACGGAAAAGAGGGTAGACGTCGGACGAGTTGGCTGTGCACGGTAGAGAAATCCACCCGACGCCTCGGCAAGATATATAAAAAAAAGTTCTGGAGCCGTTTTTGGTCGCTTACCATGTTCACTTTCGGCAAATCGTTTGTTAAAAGTTGTGCTTAGCACTAGTACCGCACTACATATATCGATAACGGAAAAAAAGAAGTCCCATGATGGAAGATTCATATGTAGTCAGGGAGTTTAGTACTTTCAGATCCAGGCCTCTCGTCGGCTGAGCTGGGGTTTTGAGCGGGTCGGTCCCAGATGGCAGGTTTGAGATAACGATAATCGTGTTTTCTGAAGGGACATTAGAATGAAAAGCTCCTCGTTTTGTCCGTGGTCAGGCCTGACTCTACTTGAGTCTCAAGTACTGAAAGATCTCTAGTCCACTTTTCCCTCCGATTTGATAAATATCAGTGATGATGTGGGTGTGTGCTGGGAAAGCGAAGGACGGGCGAAATTGATGTGTTTCGTCTAGATCTCGAGGAAACGTGGCATCGGGCCAAGACCATAGAACTACATCAGGTCTGCATGGACACGTGCATTGTCATATGATGCATCTAGTAGCAATTCATGGTAATCATATTACTCCGCAGATTCAAGTTGTTGATCGGCTTATATGCAACTACGTGTCATCCCATATAGCCGCTTCTTCAGAGATGATAGATCCCGCAGGTAATCCTGGCCCGAACAAGCTACCCCAAGCCTATTCAAATTTCGATCATATGTCTATATATACATGGCAGCTGTCGGTGAAGACGGGAGCTGCGTTGTCAAGAGACAAAACTCGCGCCACCGCCAGTTGAAAATGGCGGGCAATCGGTCAAAATTCATTCAGCACGCCCACTAGGTTCAATCCTTCATAAGTCTGTTATCCGGCAATCATTTGGAGTGAGACATTACATCCATCAGTATTCCGTGTCGAAGGGAGGGTTTAGCAAGGTCCCGAGGTATCAGCGTATCGTTTTTTTGCCTCGTGGCCGTAATAATTACCTACCAGTTTGCGACCAGACCAGGAAATAATCTTTGGCTCCGGCGTGCCACCATCCTGTCACCTGTGCATCTGATTACCCTGTGGTTCTCCCTCATTGAATGACAGATGACGTGCGACCTCCGGACAGCTTTATTGTCAAAAGGTTCGTGTGCGGCCCGACCGGTCTGACCACCGAAGGTAATCAGGACCGACTTCCGAGAAAGATACGGGAGCCTTCCCGGATCCCTTTCAAAAGTCTGAGATCGAAAGGCTTGCAAGTTGCGTGATGTCAAAAAGGCGATCACATTATTTTCAAGTTTGTCCCCTCCCCAGAAACATCCGGTTTTGGCACTAGCAAAAAATCCCCTTTGCTGTCTCATCACACCTGAGCAAACTGTTGCCAACGTGGGAATAAAATTACGTAACCAACATCAAATTATTGTGCTCGATATCGATCAATCTAGTCACCACCGCACAGATTGTCTCTTGCCAAGTCACCTGTATCTTGCCAATCCATACCGATCACGTATCGAAGAGAAACTACATGAATGTGTCAGAATTCCACACTGTCAGTCATGCGATCACCATCCCATGCCCCAATCCAGGCTCGTGACTTGCCCAAAGCTCAGTCACTGGGAGATTAGTTATCTTGCATTGCTACTTCTCTCAGCGCACCAGTAAGTAGGGGTTCTGTCCAAATCGAATCAGATCAATCAATTCTTTCTCCCGTGATACATTGTGATTCAAGCCGAATAAGTTGAACCGCCCAATGCTTTGTGAAGGGCTTTCCGCATTATCTTAGTATAAGGTCGACTCACTATTGGTTTTACCCTGCGATGGAACACGTAGAGTGATATCAAGCGTTTCAGACCCATCCATGTTACAGGATGTCATTTTTGTGAGCTGTGTCCTTTTTGCCTGTCGAAGACGAGAAACCTTTCAGATCCATGTCTCTCGTCGCCCACTCAGGCAGCCAGGCTGGCGCTACCAGGCAAGTTACGATCCGGTGTCGGTGCTTTTATGCACCCAGTTATAACTCGTACGTTACAAAGTACTAATTGTTCACTTGTGTGGGTGGCGTATCTTGGATGAAGATGAATTGAATTTAAAGTAAGTACTAGCAATAGTATCGACCCACTGAAAGATGCATAAAAGGGTTGACGTTTTTGTGACAGTTTGGCAGATGGGCCGCAGACCCAGGTCAGGTGTTAATAGCTACTTGGCGTCCCATCACCCGGACGGAACGCTCGAGTAGCAATTGACATCTAGATAGCGAGCGCTGTACTAATATCGTATGTATTGCACTGGAATTATCGTCCCTGTAGTATTTCAAATTTTTACCTTCACCCCGGCCTAACCCCCGGCGTCTCTGCGGAGAAACGTAGACAACCCCAATTTCTTCGTCCCCCTTATTGGCTACGTGTAGTACCCATGTGTTGGGGAATTTGGAAAATAGAGATAGAGAAGTGACTCAGAAGTCTACGAAGAATGTCACGGGTCTATTTCGCCTGTCTGTCTACCGAGAAGTGTGGAGCGTGTACTAGTATGTACTATATGATGTAGATTTGGCGCTGCCTCGGCTCGTGAGCTTCAAATCAAGATTCAGAAAGAGTCTATCAGCGCCGTCATTTGGCAACTACGACTTCGGTTGCCAGTCAATCACTGGCATATCCTATTTTCTTTCCAGCGCTCGAAGTCGAAATTTTACTGTACTTATCACTCAGGTGCGCTGACGCTAAACGCTAACCAAACTGCACCGGCCCGGGGCAGTGACATAACCAGAGATCTCAATTGGAAGGTCGAGCTAAGGGTATTCTTGAGTTAAAACGATGAACATCATAGTATCTACGCAACGGAAAGATGGAGCCCGACGAGACTAAGGTAGGAGGAGAGAAAAGTCGGACGTAAGAAACCACTAACATTGACTTTCCCACATGCCAGCTAACGCAGATCCAAACGAAGAGAGGTCGGAACTGCGCATCTTCTATCGCGAAATGCCAACACAAATGTTCACCCAACCGTCTGCACCTGCCAAACACGCGCCCAGCCAACCCATTTCCGTCTCTGGGGGTGCAACGATCCCCTGAATCAACGCGTATGCAAGTTCTGAACCAGATGGTGGCTGAGATAGGAACAGGAGCGGAAGGTGTGTTGATAGGTAGTGTGACAGCGTATGTATAGAACCTGGGTGTTTCATTAGAATAGCGTGAGCGTGGATGAAAACATGCTTTCATGAGAAAACACGACGACAGGTATATGGTCAATCAGACACACGTACCATCTTCTAGTATCGGTGGCACGAGGTCTTGTATGACGGGTCCATCAGGAAGATATAGCTTGACGGGGACGCTTCGGACATTGTATGCACCATCGCGATCGGGTGTGCTCTGTTGATCTGTGGATGCTGGGCGAGCGTGCAACGTACCACCAGAAGTTGGCGGTGGGGAACTGGGTCTCGTAGGTGCTGTTGTGGGGACGATTTTGGAAGCGACGCGCCAATAGTCATCAAAGTTGTCTGGAACAGGGAATGTCGATTGTCATTGATGGGGATCGGCCAAATCAGTCAGCCAAGCTAGCTCCCAAGGACGAGACGATTTTAGAGCACGAGGCCCCAGGGATGAAAAAAACTCACGCTCTTTGATGCCCTCCCATATTCCATCTTGTTCAGCCTTTCGCAGACCAGTCATGCGTTTCGTGTTCCCCCACCGAATAAAATCTGCTTCTTTCAATTGGCCCATGAAAGCTTGTTTGCAAGACTCGGCGGTGGGTGGTAGGAGCAGCTTTTCGGTCGGTGGTGACGCCAAGTGGAGGATCAGTTTCAAAGGTGCGACCGGAATATTCAGTCCTGAACCCGAGGCAGGCGCAGCAGGACGTATTGAAGCTGATATAGTATGGTTGTCATAGATCAGACCAATCGGCCAATGCCTACAACCCGTGCTCGCATCAAAGATACCCCCCAAAAAGGACAGCGGCGTCGAACACAGAACCGCAGGGTTCCATTGACGGGAATGTGCCGACGTGAAAGATGCACGCACCACTTGAGCAGAGTGCCCTCTTCACTCTCGAACCACCAATCCTCTTCCTTCAACATTTTACCAGCTGCCTCATCAAAGACGATATCCATCAAGAATCTTCGGAGTTCTGGCATGAGCAGGGGGAGGTAGCTGACCCTCGGTGCTTGGATGTAGTAGCATTCGAGTCCGCGATCAGAGTTCGCAGGGAGTTCTTTGGGGTCGACGCGAATTTCGAGTGGGACGGTCCCTTCCCATGAGAGACGTCGGAAAAGTGTAATCGAGGCCGACGTTGCGAACACTGTGCCAGGATGGTTGCGCGTTGTACCAAACACTGACATTTGATGAAGATTCAAGAACGCAATACGAAGCTCAGATTCAAAAGTACTATTCACGTGACCCCTGAAATATACTAGTAATTATAATACCCACTAGTAGTACTAGTAGTAGTTAGTACGAGGTCAGTGCGACGCCATCTCGTCTGGCAAAGCATGAAAGGCTACCCTATCCTTGAAATACATCGTAGCAAGACATTGAGGATTGAACGTTGAGCATTCCTCACTACCGCGAGTCGCAAGATAATAGAGACGGAATCGAACCAGTTACATCATGATCTGAATCATCCTCGGATGTCAAGCTTGACATTGTCTCATCCCCTTCAATTTCGAAGCAAACATCTCCGGTAATGTTCTGTTTGGTTCACCGAGGAATGTCAATCTCCCCAGGTGTTTCCGAGTACTTCTAGTAAAAAAAATGGTGACTTGTCGCATGTCAGTGTAAAAGAAGGTTTGTTGATAAGGGCACGCGCATCTAGCATTAAGTCGATTGCGTTACGAATAGTGAGATTACACTGGCGGGGCGAACTGCCAATGTGGGTAAACGAGCGAACGAGCGGGATCCAAAAGACCCGCGCCCTTGTCTAGGCACTCAGGCTATTAATATTCGTAGGGTGGCTGCGAAGACAAACTGAAACTGCGAGGGATGACATTGATGACGAAAGAGTTTTGAAAAGGGCGAGCTGATGATATACTTTCGGTGGGAAAGTGGGTACTCAAAGTGCACCAGTTTCAAGCAAACGGAGGTCGCTTACATGTATTGGCCTGCTACACGTTTTCCAAATCAGACTCGGGATAAGAAGACAGCGTTCGACCATTGATATTGGCCCTACAAACATTAAGTACGCTATGCATACATGTCGTCTGCTGGGGCATGTTCTAAGTCGTATCGTATACAGAAATCGATACTATAAGAGTTCAATTTCATTAAAAATCTTAGAGGAAAATCCTGCTAAAATATGCTTCCACCCCCTTAGCATCACGTACGATGGCACCTGCGACACCATCGGGTCTAACCACGACTACCTTCTGTTCTCTCTCCACCGCCAAGTACGCCCGATAAGCATGTCCATCCTGGTCAACGACGACATCCGCCCGCGGAATGCTCGTCCCCTTGGATCCTTGAGGAAAGACAATCACAGGCTGTACCATGCCCTCTGGATACTTATCATTGTCGAGGCATCGGGAACGAACACAAGGACTGTGTGACGGGTCGGAGTGAACACATCAAACAACCTCGTTTCTACCCCGTTACCAATCGAAACTAACCCCGGGGCATCCGGTGACCTATCCCCCACCACCTACACGCCTTCATTTAAAACCCCATGCGCATTCACGGGTTCGGCTAGTGTATATTCATCCACAACTATTGGGCTCAACCGATAATTCACCGCGAGCATATTCATCTTCTTCTCGTGCTTCATGGCGCCTTCGATGGTCGGCGCTTCGCGTATATTGTTCAGCATGCCAGTGGTAATGTTAAGCATTTCAGCTATGACCGAGAGCCGTTCCGTGGTGTAGGAGTCGAGAAGGGTAGTTGGAGAAAGACCTTTGGGGACCAGGGAAAGTTTCCAGGAAAGATTAAGCTGTCAAAATGACGCAGTTTAGCAGCGGAAAGGACACCATCCAAAAGTACCTACGGCATCTTGAAGACAGCTGTTCAGGCCTTGTCCTCCCGTTGGGCTGTGAACACTTAGAAACAGTGAGATGAAGCTTGTACAAACGGGACGATTTACATACTGTGGTGCATCTTCAAAAGGTACATGCTAGTGAATAAAGACAGATTCATGGTTGAAACGTTGACTTATCTCCAACGAGAAATATCCGCCCACGACCAAACGTGTCGACCATTCTGATGTTGGATCTGTTTCGAGTCATGAAAAACATCATTGGCAAATTCAAATCGCAGTGGCTCACCGGAGCTCTGACAGACGACCTTTCTAACCTTGATTTCTTGCCCCATCAATTCAGATATGCATTTGAACAGTAACTTCTCGTCGGAGATCAACCGTGGTGGTTCATACTCCTTAATCGTCATCAAAAAATTGAAACCATCAAGGGCTATTCGGTCCACTGCGCGCATCATATAGCTTAGATGTGGTTAGATAGATACCGTAGCAAACATCGTGTGCGTAATACTTACAAGTTGGTTGATCTGTCTCCAAAGAAGTGCCAATGCCGGACGAAGTCTCAGCGAATCGTGTCCCCCTCGAGTTGTAAAAACAGATGGACAATGTGTACCTTTCTATCAACTCCTTCGATCTCGACGCAGATATCTCCGACCACACTAGCGAAATTTTGTCGGGTTTCACCAAGGAACTTTAACCCTAGTTGTTTCCGAGTGACTCCTAACAAAACATGTATGCACATCACTTGCCACGGAAGAGTTGGTTCAGGGAAATCACACACCTTTACCACCGTCCGCACCTATCACATACCAGGCCTCGAATGTTTCCAACACCTCTTGGCCGTCATTCCTTTTGACCAATTTTGCAATTACACGTTCGCCATCATTTTCAAGTGATTGGAGTTATGTTCTCAATTGGACAGAACAACCATATCTCTCAAGGTGAGAACGCAGCATGGCTTCTACCGCTGGTTGACCGAGGGACCTCGGATTATTCTAAGAACCATAAAAAATCAGCTTCCTGTCATTCATTCGAACGTTGAAATACTTGCATAAGGAACAGAGGGAGTTGGGTCGGCATGAAGGAAAAGCTGGCTGGTTCCACTGTCCCAGATTTATATTCCCGCACAGGCATTATCGTCAAGGCTGCTTCATGGATCTCTTGGAATTGGAGAAAGTGGAATACTTCAAAGGTACGGGGTTATCGGAAAAAAAAAAAACGAAACGTAGACGTCGAACTATTAGCGTGCAATCCAGCTTGCGGTATTCTATCTGGACATCCCCAGAGTGCATTTCCGCGCTGGCCAATGCGGTGATGGGGTTCCTTGTCGATAATTCGAACTGGAACATTGTTCTGCAATGGTGTGAGCGCAGAGATGAGGCCGGATGGACCAGCGCCAGCCTAGTGGACAACACAGAGGTCGCTCAGCATTACTGATCGCGACGCGGGTCGGAGTGACTTACGACGAGTACGGGCGCAACAGAAGAATTCATGATTATGATAGTGCAACCCAGAGACGGGATTGAAGTTTACGATGCAAGTGGGTAATGACAAAATGGTCATTGTAATCTTAAAAGTTGTTTCTGGAGGTACGTGAGAGTGCGGCTGCGGTCCCCGGTGCCAGTGATTCCACATGAGAGTCTTGTTGATGCGGCACTGGATGTAATCAAGATTAAAAAAAGCAGTTTTATCACAATGATATGACTCTACCTGGTGGTAAAAGTTACTCAGCTGCCTTAATGACTCCAATATTCAGATTGAGAACCGAATTGATTGAAGACATCTCACAGCATAAAATAGCCTGTGCAGAGTGAGTGGAATTTGCGATCACATGACTGAAGGTTCTCCGACTCCGATCTCGATTATCCAAATCCAAGACAAAGCCATGATCGCACTAGCACTAGCACTAGCACTGTCAATTACCAAGCTCTAGATCTCATATTGAGTTCTCTCTTATGTCCTTGCGTGCGATATTGACAGTATAAATATAGAAATAGAAATGTTCAAATCTCGGCCGCATTTCGAATGCTCTGCATAACGGACACTTGTATGCGTGTCATGCAACTGTCAGAGTGATCGATCTAAAACAAAACAAGGATTTTGCCGACAAGTTCGGGCGTATATTGTAAAGTACTATGTCGATCTTTGCAACCAGCCAAAAACGGATCTTTTACTCTATCAACATCTCTATCAACATGTGTTCCGTCATACTTGCAACATGGTAAGTACCCAACAATGTGAAAACAAGTTCTGCTGACGTGCGGCCATAAAGAAACTGCCAGTGTCAAGTACTGGTCAGAGCCTGAGACTCCTGCCTCGACCACTTTCCTTCCATTATGAAGTCTACAAGACCATTTCCTTGGATGCATTTCTCTTAATACCCAGTGTAATAATATCACCTCGTCGACCCTTCAAAGCTCCAACATCTGAGTCCACGTTAAAATCATTAACCTCCAACTCCTTTGTGACTCTGGGCGTAACAAAGGCAGGTTAAGTGTTGTTATAAAAGTGCGTTGTCGCCTTCTGAAACCAGCACTTGAAGACCATTATCCATGCACCCAGCACTCTGTCTTGAAGAGATTCTTCTCAATATCTTCGGCCACTGTCTCCCTCCCTGCCCTTCTTGGACCATTGAGCGGAAGAACCTTACTGCTGATCTAGCTGCGCTCGCAAGAACATGTCGTACATTCAAGGAGCCTGCTCTCGATGTACTCTGGTCAGATTTGGTCGACTTGTCTCCCCTCGCATTCTGTCTCCCTGAGTGTTGCCTCGTTGCAGGCAGAGTATGTACCATTTCCTTCATCCCGAGTTTCTTGCACGGGTCATTTATGCCCTTTCTTTTCAGTGGCATTCATTTACCGGACCACGCAACGACGCTGAGCGGGATACTCTTAAAAGTTACACCCGTCGCGTCTGGCGTATACTCGGCTTTTTCTCTCCGAGCGGCTCTCTTGACCCGAGCGCTATATCAGCGACTTTCAACACCCAAACACCTCTCCTTGATCCCCTTTTCCCAAACCTTCGATGTTTGATTTGGCAAGGTGGAATGGTTATGTTTCCCGTCATACACTTTGCCGCCCCTTTGTTGACTTCTGTCGGTATCTGTGACCCTTTCATAGAAGACATGTCTACGTGGAATCTTCTCGATACAATTCTTCCTCGATGTCCGCATATCAGGGACATCCGAGTTGAAATGGCTTATAATACGAACTTTGGTAAATCCATCTCCCATCATCTGCCTTACTTGCAAAAGCTCCGTTTCGCCAACTTGATCGATGTCGCTTTGCCCATAGATGCGATCGTTCCCGAATTCCCACCTTGACGCGGTTGATGTTCATGCTCGATCCTTCCTCCTTCAATCTGGGTCCCATCCTCAACTCCACACTCGCCTTTTCGCAACTGGTATACTTGGAGATTGTATCGAAATCCTCACTGGGGTCTGTCACGAGCCTAATCGCTCACATTCGACTTCCAGCGGTCCAAACTCTCATCGTTCGATTTCCCAAACGCCCCTCGAAAGCGGTCGTCAACATATACCTTGCGACGGTCAGCAAGATATGCTCGCCTGGCACCTTGTGCGACTTGCGCCTCCTCAACATCCGGTCCTATGGCATCATCCATCATGATATACCCCACGACGAGCAACTTACGTTCGATGACGTCCGCCCTTGCATGGTTTTCACCAGTCTCAGCGGTATACATATCAATCTAGAGTGGTCCGTTGATCTGACAGACGACAACTTGCTCGCGTTGGTGTCTGCATAGCCCAGTATCGAACGCCTCCTCATCAACGATCAATGGGGTTGGCGAACTGCTCAAGGTGTCGCGCTCGATGGGTTGTTGCGGATCCTGCTGAAATGTGACCTGCTGCAGGAACTTTGCGTAGCCATTAACACGGAGAGCGCGTATCGTGTCGATGTCGACGAATGGGACACAGCTTATTTCGATCTACCGGAACCGTTATACATGAATGTTGCTGACTCGCCTATTGATGCAGATGTTGTTCACGCTGTAACTTTTGCCTTGGAAGTACTTGGGTTGTCTTGTAACCATTTGATAGCTTGGGGTGGTTCTCAAATGAGCAACATCCGAGGTGCAGATGTGTTTAAATCCCGATGGATGGGGTTGCAATTTCATTAGATGTCGATACACCATCGTATATAATCTGATTGACCATCTACTTAGATTCTCTAACATTACATCTGACAATAGCCTTTGTGTGCATAGCGTAGTAGATAAACGTTTAGATGGATGGATAGCTAACAAACTGGAAACACATTACAAAATATCAACCCGGAGGAAGCAAGCTAGCGTCCACAGCACCCCCTTCCTCGGAAACATCGTCCATCTCATCTCCCGACCTCGCAATTGGTGTACGTGGCATCGCCATCAGACCTTTGCAAAATCAGACCTTTGCAAAATGACGAATGCAAGATACACCCACCGGTTCTCGCGCTCTCCAATATCCCAAACGGCTTCAACAGATTCAAAAATGCAACCACACGATTCGTCTTCGCAGTCAACTCGACAATGATGCTGTTATCGCTTACATCTAAGATCTTGCCGCCGAACTGATTGGCGAGGACAGAGATGGACTGCAAGTGTTGGTGTTTTAGCCGGAGAGCTTCCGATGCTGTTAACGGGAGCGGCGTTTGCATTTCCGTGGCAACCGTCTCTGGGTGACTGCTTCGTTCGAAATTGTGTGCCAAGGCAGCTTCGCGTTCAGCTTTGGATGCAGATGCAGTGGAGGAAGAGACGTGTGGAGTGTTTCGACGGGCTTCGTGGGAGGGTCCGCCTACAAATTGATCTTCGAGATATTCCGGTCCGAGGATGGAGACTTTGACGAGGAGAAGCTCGCGTGAGATCACGCGGGTGTCTGTATAATCGAGGACAGCCCAAACGGGGACCTGTCAAGAAATATTTTAAAAAAAGTGGTGAATAGCGAGCGTTGGACCGAAAAAGGGGGTACGAATACGTACGAGATCCTCGAGTTGTCGACGCGCTTGTTCGACGACGCTGTCTTGACCGCTGATGACGATCGACATACGACTCAGGTCACGAATTTCGGTGCGGCAGACGACCAGGGAGTCGATGTTGAACCCTCGTCCGGCCAAGGTGCTCGACACGCGTGACAACACTCCAGGTTCGTTCTGAACAAGACAGTTGAGGATATGTCTAATTTTAACACGTTCGTTTAGTGATCATCTCGTATATTTGGGGTGTTGGGACACACTTTTTATAGGGCTGTAGGTTCGGAGGAGGCGTATTGTACAATATGTTTGTCACGGCCTCTTCCGCGGTGCGCGAACGGGGAACGTCCGACACTGGGAGAGGTGGAGGACGTGTTCTCTGCGTGCTCTTGTAGTCGAGGGCAGAAGTCGAGTCGTCTACCGGCGGGGGCGGTTTTGGGGGTTGGTTGGGAGTTCTGAGGAGCGATGTGGCGGTAAACGAACGAGATTTTGCAGTTCTGAGGAGCCAACGCGATGCAGAAGAGGTGAGCATCCTTTCTTTTGATGTGGTTTTGCGTTAAGCTTTCCTCCCGAGAACTTCTTTACATAATGAGCATCGTATTTCCTTCCCACCCACTGCATTAGCCTTGCACTGGCTTTACCGTTTGGCGACCTCTATCAAAGATCAACAACTTAGTCACTCCATACGACATTCTCCAGATGGTAGACTCACAACACCTCCTCAGTTATCTATGAATTGGATGGGTCGCTCGTTCCTTACTTGACTCCTCAGCTAAACTGTCGTTCATGCGGCACCCGTGTCCAGGGACGGAAATCTCAATCAACTGCTATGGAATCCCTCGATCCTGCCTTAACCTTGCGTGGTCACGACTGGAAACGATCACGCGCTGCATATTCCATGAAACCAGTCCGACGAACCGCGGAGGGTTTCTCTGCCATTATCCATGTTTTCATCTTTGGCATTCTTCACAAGCTCATCTGATCGTATCCTCCTATGGGAATCAGGACCGCAGGAGGATCTATCTTTGACGAAGCGCAGTCAGTTCCTGTGTCATACTTGCGATCCACGGTGATAACGGTGTTGGTCATACTCTGGATCTATGCCTTTATCCAGTTGGGGTACGACGCATCCACCATAGTCGTCGTTGTCGTCTTCAATCAGAAAAAAAGAGCTCCGAAAATGGTCACCAGCCTTTGACACCCTTGAAGCGCTACTTCGATGACTGACTTCTGGACAAGTGGATGGCACTCTTCTTTTTCTTTTTTTTTCACAGTGTGCTCCTCATATGAGGGTGTTGTTTCCGCTTCCTTTTTGGTGGAGTGTGTTTCGTTGGCAGAGTGGGTTACGTTGTCGGGGTCGTTTCTTTCCTCTGCCTTGTCGCGCTGGTCATACTCAACGACGAGTGAGAAGTTGGGAGAGCGCTCGTTGTATTTGGCATGATAGCGCTGGTTATTGTCATTGAAAATGCGTTCAAGATGTAGACGGGTCGACTTCGCCTGTGGGGGAATTGTGGAGCATTTGGTTTCGAGATTTGATTCTTCGTTGTACGCGGGCTGATGGAATACCTGAGTGCCAAGGCGCCAAAGGCTCATCGAAAAAATACATCATGGCTGATAGGAAATGGATTTCGCTGCATGCAACAGGATTAATCATTTACATATATTCATCGATGTCAGTTTGGTGCACTGGTCGATGATCGGTGATGGATGGTCACTAAAGCTCAGTTGCAAAGCCTACTGCTATATCCACTGGACAGATCTACTTCAAGTGCGTGTGCGACAAGTCACCCCGTACATACCCTCGTCAGGTCGTCTTTGGAAGGCCGTCTATACACTCTCTGATGAGTCGCATCGTTTCGACTTTGTCATACTGCACAATTGCACAGTCAGCGTGCGGGCACTTCGCCTCCCAGCAGGCCTTTGCCTCTGGCCACTCCGTCAGCCCATCCAAGATCGTGTCCGCCAACGATCTTGAATCCATCTCCGCGACAATCCTTTGTTTGAGCTCCCGCCATGCATGATGGTCTGTCTGTCGCCTGCATCTCGAACAATGGGTCGTAGGACTCGCATTGACGAACGGGTGCTCGTCAAGCTTCCTGCGCAAGTCCTCTCTCCTCGACCGATGAAGCTTTATAAGCGCAAGCGCAGAGCGCACGTCCAACTTTGCGAGCATCTCCCAGTTTTCGTCCTGCCAGAGGTTCATTCCGAGTGTCCGCTCAGAGGCAACTTTAGCCTCTTCCGTCCATCCACAGCGAGACGCAGCGGCGTATAGCCGTAGAGGTTGGTCAGCGAGGGGAGGCGTGAGCACAGCGATGCGCACGAGTGACGTGGGACCAGGCATATCATATTTTTCCGAGGCGAACAGGAGGCGATCAATAGTGTCAAACGACATGAGCGGTTGAATAGCAAGACCGCTGATCATGCGAAATAAGAGCTCGAGGGTGGATGAATCTTCATCGAGATGAATGGTCTCAGGGTCGGAAATCGACGGAGCCAGCGCAGGCCGGCTCTCGCCCACCGAAGTGCTTGACGAACAAGGCCGGGGGAGTGAAAATAAAGAGCGGAACCAGCCAGACGTCGTTTTTAGCGTAAATGAATGCATCTGAAACCGAACGAGGTCGCGCGAGACCAGCACGACGTCTGCGTCTGGAGAGTCGAAAGCTGGATGTGTCGTGGGCTCACTTCTGGGAGGAGGCGCGGGGATGTCATTCTCGTCCGTTGGCGCCGGTGCCGGGCGGTCTTCAGATACGGATGCCATGAGACTCAGCCCAAGAGTTTGTAGTAAATGATTTTTGAACCCTAAAAGATGCAGATGAGGAGCTGTCCTTGATTAGAGACGAGGTTGTTGTAGATCAAGCTGTGTACTATGGTGACTTGCCAGTGGCAGCACACAGTTGTCTGCCTGCGTCTACAATGTCATCTTCCAAGTCCAAACCCCTTCCACTCAGCGACACACTTCGTGACCTCGCCCTCCTGCGTACATCCGGTGTAGACTTTTCAAGTATCCTCGCTCAGGAACCTACAGTCGGGCTC